>WNGS01118822.1:0-16446 GCA_020271785.1 Procambarus virginalis
TAATAGCCGATTGACGATCACCACACGAACCAGGAGGTTGGCCAGAGACCGGGCTGTGGGGACGTAAATCTTCAGAATCGTCAAAGGTAGGCTGTACTTTGTAACCTAAACCTCACTTCGCCCAGCCGTGTAACGGGCTATTCATGCCCGTGCCACCCCTGGTTGGCTTAATCTTGATCAGTCAATCGCCCAGCCGAAGTTACATCCCCGCTCCTGTGCCAGGTTAGTCCGCTAAGGGCTCACCATAGTCCGTACTACTTGGTTGTTGCTGTTATAGATTCAGCTACTCGGAACAAGTTCCAAGTAGCACGGGCGAGCACGTAACTTGCCTGGCACAGGAGCGGGGCAAATAACATGGGCTATAGTGAGCCCTTGTTGGACTTACCTGCACAGGAGCGGTGCTCTACTACTTGGAACTTTTTGTTAGTTTTGTTTTACCTTTTTTTTTTTTTTTTACCTCCGGTGGCTGCAGGTAAAACGCCTCACTAATCTTATGTGTTGGAGCTGCCTCGTTTGTACTAAATACTCTCATTCCTGGTGTTGGTAGTTATGTTCCTGTGTTGATTGGCTTGTTATTCTTGGAATTGTGGTGTTGTTAGGAAGGTTTGATTAATATCAATGCGTTAGAGTGGCGCAATTACGGGTAGGATAAATTTATTGAATTTGTCAAGAAGTGGAAGAATTATTAACCAGGTAGAAAGTGAATTAATGTGGCGGGGAGAGGGGAGCGGGGGTTAGAATTGATGGCCGAAGGTGTGTGGGAAGTAGCAATATGGGGATCGGATCTGCCAGAAATAGCGTGGGATTGAAGTGAGAGATTGGGGACCGGCAGATTGTTGGAGGGAAAGGGGGTAGGTGAGAGTTGTGGGTTGGGGTTTACCTATTCATTTCTCTTCACCACCATTTCTCATTTCTTGGACTTTTTGAGATCCAGGAGAGACGTTCGCGGAAATCTTAAATGTGTGGAGGCAAGTTGGGATTAGAGAGGTGTGGTGAGTGACTGAAGCTGGGCGAGTGTAGTCTGCATGAGTGGTGGGGGGGGGGGACGATAAGGGAAACGATCAACCCTTAAGTGATTATTCAGAAGTGCGTAGCCAAAGTTGGAGGACTGGACCATAGTGCGGTCATCTTGCAAATAATTAAGGAATGGATTATATTTACAAGATATTTTATTTTTTAGTCTAGAAAATCCTTGTAATTGGGCCGGAGTGTGAAATATTGAGCGGCCTACGGACCGCTCTAAACGACAAAGCTCTAACCATCATACTAGGGTAGAACAACTCCCAGAACCCCATCAAGCGGGTATCGAGCAAGGAAATCAAAGGCAACACGTTAAGTAAACTGATGATAAAGTAAACTAGAGAAGGAGTCTGTAAACACAGACAAACTATAGCCAAAGAACTTCCCAGCCAAGTTTGTGGGCCTGTATCATCCAATTTATTGGATGTAAGGTTTGGAGAAATGACTTGTAACGATACAACCCGTCCTCGCAAATTCGTATAGCCAATATTGACTTATTAAATACGTGCATAAGTGACATACTAAACATAATAGTTTACCTTGAAAATCTTCATAGAAACACGACCTTACCTAACCTTGTTAGTACAGTAGTTAAGCTCTTATAGCTTCGTAATTACATTGTTACTTACCTATTATAGGTTTAAGTAATATTGTAATTACGAAGCAATAAGATGCTACTAACATACTAACAAGGTTAGGTAAGTCGGTGTTTTCTATGAAGCTTTTCAAGGTAAACTATTGTTTAGTTTATCACCTATGCACGTATTTAATAAGTCAATATTGACTGTACGAATTTGCGAGGACGGGTTGAACGATAATCACAAATGACAGCTGTATTCACCTTTCGGAAATTTGTATTTACTTGTATATTACAAGGTGGCTTTACAAAATGAAAATAATGTTTGTCATTGACTCTCGTTCTTTCTCAAACCTTTGACGCATTACGCAGTGGAAAAAATATTAAGTATATTGACTTTCCAACAAGTGATTTGAAAGGAGAGTAGAAGAATTTGGTATTGGAGGTGACTTCTTAACTTGCATGAGGGCGTGTGCATTGTTCACGTGAAGAGCGCTAGCAGTAATAGTCAGTTAACACTAAAATAGGGCGATTTAATATTCAGACGAGGATGCAGAAACTAAGGGATGATAGATTTTGATTGACATTGGTAGATGTTACCAATAAAGAAAACTAGCAGGAAAGTTTCAAGCGTAGGTTTGATAAGCATTGTACGTGAGAGAAAGTGCTCAGGGTGCTCGTAGCAGATTCCAAACTTATATCTGGCGGCATCCACTCGTTGGCCCATACTTATTTCTTACTCCCGCCCATGCCTTATAGCTGGTATCGACCCACATGCCCATACACCAATACATATATAGCCATGTAACACTTATCTTCCACTTGCTGTCCCTACGATAGCGTTTTTTGTGTTGCTCTTCCACGTTTTTATCATCTCTCGACACTTGTTATCTCTCTTCTACTCGCCCTCCTCACCTCTCTGCATTACTCTCCCTCCTGGTGTTTACAAGGTTGTGTGTTGATCTAGGCACACAAGTGCTTTCAGTATTAAGATTGTGATAGTCATTTTTGCATTACTGTTGCTATAACGTGTTGATCATGAGGATAATTATGATGGTATCCAAATAGTAGTAGTAATAGTGGTGAAAGTGATGTTTGCAGCTGAAGCTTGTATATGGTAATGGTGTTGGTAATAATATCTTGCCACACTATGAAACACTGTAACATTGACCGTGATGAAACTGGTAGAGCCCCCGTTAATGCCTCCAGCTGAAAACTCACTAATCGATAACATTCTTATTCTTACAGCATCTGTACAGTGAGGAAATACTGAAGATTTACCATTTTTTTGTCACTTGGCAACATAACTTTTGTGGGGAAGCTGGCAATAGTGTTTGTGCTAACCTGGCTGTGCTGGTCTAGCTCTAGGTGCACGGTTTATAGCTCTTGTACCCGGTACATTTATTATTCCCGTGTTTTACTCATTTGTCAATAGTAAGAATAGAAAGTTTCGGCTTCAGATTCATGCATCTTACATTTGTATAGTACCCACATTAAATAGTTATTTCCTTGTGCTGTTATAACCAGTGTTTATGTACATTGTACGGAAATGTGCATTATCGACACCTCTGAAACAGAAAAGAATATACTGTAGTTGGCCACATTTCGAGAAATTCATGAATATGGTTGGAAAGTGAAAATGTCACTTTGGAGTAAATTGCAGGTACAGTATTTTGGGCGAGAAATGTAAAAGATCTTAAGAGGCAAGAGGAAATGCTATAACCTGAGACGCTTAATATTTTCTGTGGAAAGCAGGTAACACCACACAGAGTAAAAACTGGATAACATCTACACAAAAGTCCAGGGAGTTTTGAGCCGTCGTGACAGTGTAAAACTGGTATAGACTTGTTATGCATGCATTATCTCTCGTCTTCAACTTGTTTTAAGGCCATTTGTAAGGAATTTTAATGATGTAGTGTCCAGTATTGGTGATATTTAAAGGTCGGATTCATCCATTATTGCTCACGATTAAAGGTCAGTCTTAACTGGTAAAATAATGTCTGGACTACGTTTTAAAAAGCTAATCTCCCGCTGAATGACGGTAAGTGACGACAATGTCTCCATCCGAACATTGTTAAATTTGGGTTGATAGTGACCTGTTATCTCCGCTTTTCACTTTCTATCGGTGTATTTTTTGTTTACATTTTGGTGGCAGCGGAGGGATGTGGAACCATCACTCCACCAAAGATTTTTATTTTATATTTTTGTGCCAATTATTGGCTTTAAAGGATCAGTTATTTCCCTCGGAGTTTTTTGAGGCTCATGGATGGTTCAGGAGAGTAATTGTAAATATGTAACTAATTACATATAAATGAACAACACAAAAGCCCCTGATGAGAGTTGGAACTTGATGGGTTGATGCATCACGCTATTGTGATTTCCGTGTGCGCTTATTACATAGTGTTGACCTTTTAGTCAATAAACAGAACTTTTCGTCTTTGTAGTATGACAAGCCAGGCTATTTCTGCATGTAGTCTGCAAGGTTATATAACTATCACAATCCAGCTGATCTGGCACTGCCAGATTGTGAAAAAACCCTTGGACCCATTTGGTGCGTGTGTGTGTGGGGAGGGAGGTGCCTCCCACCCGTGTGGGCGTCAGTGTGGGTGTGTAAAAGCTTCCAAACGTGTTAGGCAACCATACATAATATTAAAATATAACATTCTTGTTTGACCTTTCTGAAACCCCCTTTATCATTGAATAGTGTAGGCATGGTCGAGGGAGGGAGGGGAGGGAGGGAGGCTGGTTATTATGGTCGAGGGAGGATGGTTGTTAGTAGGGGGCGTGGTAGGGTGGTTGTCATGGGTGATGGCAGCCTCTTAATGAATTTATATTAATATTGTAACAAGGGCGTGGTTGTGATTAGTGGAAGGAGGCGGGGATGGTGGCGGGAAATGGAGGAGGGACGAGACACATCACACACACACACACACACAGCACACACACACACACACCACACACACACACACACACACACACACTCACACACACACACACACACACACACACACACACACACACACAACGACACACACACACACACCACACACACACACACACACACACACACACACACACACACACACACACACACACACACACACACACACACACACACACACACACACACACACACACACACACACTTCTGAATCCTTCAGAACTTTGTATGCCACATACGTAAGGCCAATCCTGGGGTATGCAGCCCTAGCACGGAGCCCGTAGCTTGTACGGACTTTACTGTAAAAGACGAACCTGGAAAAAGTTCAGAGGTATCCCACTAGGGTAGTCCCAGAACTAAGAGGCATGCGTTATGAGAAAAGGCTGCGTGAACTGCACCTCATGTCGCTGGAAGACAGAAGAGCTCGGGGAGACATGATCACCACATACAAAATTCTGAGGAATTGACAGGGTAGACAAGGATGGATTATTTAACACAGGTGGTACACGGGACAAGGGGACACGGGTGGAAGTGCCAGGCACCGGTACCCAAATGAGCCACAGATATTAGAAAGAACTTTTTCAGTGTCAGAGTAGTTAGTAAATGGAATGCATTAGGCAGTGATGTGGTGGAGGCTGACTCCATACACAGTTTCAAATATAGATATGATAGAGCCCAGTAGGCTCAGTAATCTGTACATTAGTTGATTGAGGGTTGAGAAGCGGGACCAAAGAGCTAGAGCTAACCCCCGCAAGCACAACTAGAGGAGTACATCTCTGTAAGTACACAGAGAGAGCGAGCGAGCTTGGGTGGCGGGGGTTATGGGGTCAGGTGTCCCCGATAATACAGCTTTAAGCTCAGCTGGTGTGGTGCCTGAGTGACGTAAGCAGTAGGTGGTGTTATTGTTGAGCAGCGGCCTCTGTTGTTGCTGTTAACCCAGCCACCGTTGTTGCTGTTACCCCAGCCACCGTTGTTGCCGTTACCCCAGCCACCGTTGTTGCCGTTACCCCAGCCACCGTTGTTGCTGTTACCCCAGCCACCGTTGCTTAGTCTCTCTTGATAACACGCCACACCTGCTCATATACCTTCACCTTGCTGACGGTGTGGGGCAGGAGAGGCGTCTTCTTATTGTGGTGTGGAGATGAACACGGCTAGCAAATGTCGTCTAGACACCCTGTGTGCACCTTCCTTTGTGTGTTCACTTGTATATACTTTCAGGGCCTCGCGGCTGAGCGACTAGCGCTCGGGGGTCGTAGTCTAAAGGGCCGAGGCAGAAACAAATGGACAGTGAGTGTCTTTTATCTGATGCCTCTGTTCACTTAACATTAAATAGGTACCTGGGAGATGACTGCTACAGTCTGCATCCTGGGATGTGTGAGTGAGTGGGAGGGAGGGAAGGGGGCCTAAACCTCGGGTAGATGCAAAACAAAATTGCAATCTGATAATAAGTCTTTCAATGGGCCACGGAAAATCACGTTCGGCGCTTACAAACCCAAATTACTTTTAAGATTTTCGTAATTCCAAATATAAAAGTACAAGATGACAATTATCGTCGTAGAAATGGGCGGCCAAATCAAAGCCCTTGTAATAATAATGTCAAAAGGTCTAAAATTTGGAGATCACAATAATTCAAACTTTGTAACTGACAAGAAAATTATAGTGGATAATAAAAACTATCAGAACGCTAGTTATGGTAATTTTCAAAAGACTAATACTGTCTCTGTCCAGAGATTGCGGAGATCTTTTACTGTACACATAGAATTTGTGAAACATTTAAACTACTGGGCCTGACTCCTGGCATTCAATCCACGCTCCTTACAACACAGATCATGTGGCGAGAAAAGAACTCGCGAAATCGTCAACAGGTAAACATTACTGACCTGTGGAATGCCGTCAATACATCCCATCCACTGTGTTGTCTCTCGTCTCACTGTGGTTGTTTTGTCAGAGGTACGCCTCCTCTGTCAATGCTGTCCATTCCACCATGTTGTGCTCTGATCTTTTGTGAGGTGCTGTCGAAGGCTTTCCGACAATCCAAAAAAATATTTCAACCGCCTCCTGATCATATAACTAACTTTAAAGTTTGCGAGGCAGGATTAGTTATGGGTGAATAACCACGTAAAATTTTTTAAATCACCTTGAATAATTGTTAGTTAAATGAGTGACCTGTAGTTTAATGCCTCCTGTCTATTTTCGGCGTGAAGGCGCAGAGTAGATCTCGGCACCATATAAACTTTCAAACAAAGTTCTCAAATGTTATACTCCCGAGGTCAATTTTAAACTTACCTGGGAAAGTTTTATTATTTTGGTTTTACAAGGTAACCAACTACGTTAATATTTACCAGACTGAATTATCAGTCGATCAAATAATCCATAAGGTAACTGGGGTATATCAGTAGATTTCGTAAATGCAAGATAGTACGCGCTTCATTAAACCCCAATTACTTGTGAAAGGTTATATATAACGACGTATATCAGTGCTATTGTGACTGCTATATAGGAGGAGGTGGAAGATGTGCCGCTCACACAGCAATGAAGCGAGTCACGTATATACATACACACATTGCCATACTTTTTGAAAGACAAGATTTGAGATTAAATTCATTTGGATACTATCAAACCGTTAAATATCCCAGCTGTATATCATCATTTCTATTTCTCATCTGTCATATGCTTGCGGCTGCCCGCCTGGCCTGGGGCTCTGGGCGGGTAGTTGGCAGGGAACCCAGCCGGACGAGAGGTGGGTGGAGGGGGGATGGCAAGCCAGAGAGGGATAATGAGCAAGTTAACAAGGCCAGAGACGGCTGGGAGGAGAGCCCAAATGAGGCGTGCTGAGGCTAGGAAGACCACGCCAGGACACAGCGGGTGAGAGGAGGGAGGAGAACCACTGCTCACACACACACATGGCCCCCCCTTCAGGTGTGGGCGGGCCCGCCTTACTGATGTGAAGATGGGCGATGGTGTACATTACGACAGGTCCTTGTCAACATTAGAGAGGGTGGGAGAGTGAACACGAGCAGTGAAGGAGTATTTATGAGCAGCGCGGCCCTGGTAACTAAGGAACACAGAGATGTAATTGATAGATGCAGGTATTGACCCACCTGTCCTTTCTCCCCTCCCCCCCCCCCACTCAACCCTCCTGCGTCTCCCTTCCCCGTCTCATTAGTGGACAGGTGGAGGTGCAGAGTTGGCGTACTTGAAGTAAAACTCAGACGTTGTAAGCAAGAGGCAAAAATACTACTAGTCGTGTGTGTGTGTGTGTGTGGTGTGTGTGTGTGTATTCACTTAGTTGTATTTTACGGGGGTTGAGCTTTGCTCTTTCGGCCCGCCTCTCAACTGTCAATCAACTGTTTACTAACTACACTAATACTTTTTTTTTTTTTTTTTTTTTTTTTTTTTACACCACACACACACACCCCAGGAAGCAGTCCGTGACAGCTGACTAACTCCCAGGTACCTATTTACTGCTAGTAACAGGGCATAGGGTGAAAGAAACTTTGCCCATTTGTTTCTGCCGGGTGCGGGAATCGAACCCGCGCCACAGAATTACGAATCCTGCGTGTTATCCACCAGGCTGTGTGTGTGTGTGTGTGTGTGTGTGGTGGGTGGGGGAAGACGGTTGTATCCGTGCCTGGGAATCGAACTCTTAAGCAATAATGACTTTCCTCGGTCTCCACTTCCAAGAGTTTCATGCGACATATATCCCCGCGTGATAATAGTGGGCTGAGGTGTAGCAGGTGATGTGCGGTGTGTTGTGGTGCGTGTACATTGTGTGGGTGTAACAGGTGATATATGTCATCCGATGTTTGCATGTTTGTACTGCTGTTTATTCAAATGATGCAGCAGGAGCAGAGTACGACAGGGACCGTGTGTGTAAGAAGCGGCTGCCTTCTGCCTGGCAGTCAGTGTCACTGGTCGTGGGAAATGTATGGTTTTAAAAATGTGATGCACATAAGTGGCGTATAATTAAGCATGCGTCTGCATCTTGTATTAGACGTGGATAGCATAGTGGCATGAAGGGCGTTACCCCGCCAGCAGTACTTGTGGGTGTGCGCTCGCTCACTCCCCACTCTTCCTTCTCTCCTCTCCGGAACCTACACTCAATCCTCTTTTCATCGGCCTCTGCTCATTATACTCTCCCTTACTCATTATACTTGGTATTCAATATTTTCTCTGACATCATTATACGTATAAAACTGCCTCTTCTCGTTAGGCTCTTTACTCGTGTGAACACTGTGCTCGCCTTGTTCATTATGCACCGCGCTCATTATACTCTGATCATCATGAGTATACTGGCTGTACTCTTTACACTCTGATCATCATGAGTATATACCCTGTACATATATCCTGAGATATGCCATTGCTTACCATTAAGACAGTTTAAAATATTATCGATACTGTGAAATTAATGACGCGTCACGATATTGGAATATTGTTAATGCTTTCTATTTCATTTCTCCCCAGGTGAGTGTGGTGGGACAGTCAGCTGTTTCTGGTCAGACTTAGAGAAGTACACAACCTGCCATTTGTTGGGTGTTAATTGCTTGTGCTGCACCAGCTGGCAAAGCTGGTGCTGTGTTGGTGGGTTAGCTTAGTGTAGTAGTGTGCTGTGAAGATTGGCTCGGCTGGATCAATAATAGCTGATGTGGTATGGAAAATGCAACTTGTACTAAACCACTGTATTTCCCCTTGTCAGGCCAGGTTAATGAATAGCTTTGAAGGGCAAGTATGCTATTTTGTTTGTGTATGTCAAGACGCACAGGTAAATACCCAAGCATAAGGTTGTTAATTATTCGACCATCAAATAGAGAACTATTTGAAGTTTGATGTGTGTTGGGTTTGCCGACTGCGGGGCTTAGTTGGAAGCACTGAATACCAGCCGTTGCCGCCACCGCCCGCGTGATAAGGTGGTGAGTGAAGTGTTGAGGAAGGCAGCGGCTGCCACAAGGCTCTTCCTAACACTGCCTCACCCACATTATATCGACTTACCTATTTACACTCGTACGGACCAATGCAACCCACCCGACCTATCAAGGTCTAATACGTCGCATTTTTTACGATTTTGTAGATTCCGCAAAAAATATAATGTAAAAATGGGTTGGTATGCGCCGGATAAATATTTGAGAGCGCGCGCACCAAACTCTACGGTAAACCAGCTTTATATTTAACTATGTACTTGTTTAGTAATCATTCTATAACAGACCATCCTCCTGAATGGTGGTACTTACAGTAACTATTGGGCCCGGAAGATAACAAGATAACGGAAGTACCAATGTGTGGTGATGGCCCATCAAAAGGTTGACGTTTTGTAGTATTGAATTTGGCCAGATGGGGAAATTGTTTAAGGCAACTCGGGTATCCTGACTACTACCAAGTGTAACTTGAGTGTATTGAAGGAGGAAAACACACTCACAAACCTGTCATTCTGGTCGTGAATGTTTTTATCAACTTGAGCAGTGTTGTTACGGCGGTATCGTCTATCCACTACGGGCTCGCCATAGCCCGTGCTACTTGGAACTTTTTGTTCCAAGTAGCGAATCTTTAACAACAACAGTGGCGGTATCATCGCTCGCTCCGTCAAGAATGTTATCGATACTGAACTCCTTGTGAATTCCTACGGGTGAGTGGAGGTTGGTCCTCGGCTCCTGGGCCCGGGAGGTACTTAGGCTGCACACGTAGGCGATGCACTGGACAAGGTCTCAATAGGGGGTCGCGTTGCGACGCGGGAAATATCTTGGACACGGGGGAAAGATTCGTAAACAATGTGTGGCGTGATTAGGAATTGTTTTATATATTTGGGGAATATGGTGGTGGTGTTGATTTTGAGCAGTGTGTGTGTGTGTACTCGCCTATTTGTGCTTGCGGGGGTTGAGCTTTGGCTCTTTGTGTGTGTGTTGGAGGCAGGGAAGGTGGGCGCTCATCACACTGAACACCTAAGCAAGTGTTGCCGCTCCAGACACGGGAAGTGATGGCGTGCAACTTGCACTTTCCATGTTGAGACGATATTTTGTTATGCTAGTGTAAGTTACCACTAGTTGTATATGGAGATACCTGGTTGATGGGGTTCTGAGAGTTGTTCTACTCCCCAAGCCCGGCCCGAGGTCAGCCTTGACTTGTAAGAGTTTGGTCCACTAGGCTGTTGCTTGGAGCGGCCCGCAGGCCCACATACCCACCACAGCCCGGTTGGTCCGGCACTCCTTGGAGGAATAAATATAGTTTCCTCTTGAAGATGTCCAGATGGAGGCTGGGGAATGTTCGACGGATATGGTACCTAGCTATAGTATGGTTGCCGCTATTTGGTAGTGAGAGATAAGAGAAGTGGGAGGAAGACGGGAGGTACGGGTGGGTGGTGGAGCACAGGGTACAAGCCTTGGCAGGCCAGTCGCGTCTCCAGTTAATAGCCGGAGCAGGGAGACGTCGTCCTGGAATCTCTTCCCCTCTTCTTCTGGCTCTCCCCTGCTCTTCACATCTTCTCTCCGTGGCGGCTTGTAAACGCCTTTATTTCTGCACAAGTCCTGAGCTGCAGTGTCTCTTTTACCGTTGTCTTTGCTTTTGAAATGCTTCCCCTTTCCTTGTGTTTCTTGTCTACAAAAAATGGTCTGTCACTTCTTTTCTTGGTATGAAGAAAAAGCAATTAAGTTGGTCTCGTAGGAAGACCAATCTCCTCGGTGGTTGGTCTCTCATCACTGCTGGTCTCCCTTAATACCTTCCCTCACTGGACCGCCTCTTTATCATTGCGGGAATGATCTCTTCGCGTTATTGGTCTCTAAAGATAACCTTGTTAATGTTGTTCATGTGATATGACCAAGGTTTAATTGTTCTCATTAACTCTGTTGGTTTCCCTAACTTGTCACTTTGAATGGCCCTTCTTGCTTTGTCTATTATACCTTTCCTTGCACTGTTATTCTATCGGGTATCTTGTCACTAGCATGTGCTCGGAAGGCCCTCTCATTCATTGTTAATTATCTGGAAGTCTCTCCCTTGCACTGTTGGTTTTCTGGAATATCCAATAAGTGCTGATTGGTGTGAAATGTCAGCCTTTGCCGTTATTGATCGGGAATACTGTCTCGTGTAGTCTTGGTCACGTTCAAGTCCCTCCTTCATGTTAAGTCTTCTGCAGTTTCGTAAACACAAGGTATTCCTCTTCCATAATTGCTAATAAGCAATATTTCGTCTCGACGCAGCCTATTGGCACAAGGCATAGTCTGCCCTTGCTTCCATATCGCTTAATCAACCGGATAGATACACTAGTATAACATCCTGCACATTATTAAGAACAGTTTTGAAGTCCATCTCGCATGATACATTTTGGGTCCGCCATATCTGATTATTATCGCATTAGAAACTCCAACTTTAAGAGTCGTGTGCAGGGGCATGGTATCAATTTTGTTTCAAAATAGTCAGTTTGTGTTAATATCCACTATATTGGCTGAATTGTGGTATTATTCATGAAATTGTCAGAATTTTTAACTTTTAAGTTGGCTATAGTTGCCAAACAGCTTCACATGTTATCTTAAGATATCACTGATTTCCTTGTATTCTCTATTGTGAATCCTTTTTATAATGGCTGGGATATTACCAGATGTTACTAGCCGGAGAGTGTGTACTAATCGTTGCAGATTCACAATAATGCCCATTTTATAAAGGTGTTCGGCTTTTAAATAGTAAGGAGAGCCCCAGAGTGACCCAAACTGCCAGCTTGCGTCGGTGGGAATGAAGGTACAATCTCCCGGCAGCCATTCCGGTATATTTAGCGTCCTCGCCTTGCCGCTCTACCTTATATACCTTCAAAATGTTCTCCGCTTGGAATTTTACTACAAAGTGAAGATTAGGACCGAGACATTTGCAGCCTTTAAAGAGGTTTAGACAGAGAAACTGCTTGAGTTGCGCGCTTGTTTAGTTGGTGCTTCTGGTGGTCACTGGGTAATTGTAGGGCTAATTCAGCTGGCTTGTACAAGTTAGTGCCTGAAGTGTACTGGCACACGGATTTGTTGCACATAGAAGTGTCGGAGTGGAAGGCTTGGAGTATATCTGGAATGCTGAAGTTAGTTGATATGGATTGGAGTAGTTATTTCAATGCCCAGCACTCTGCTGCACAAGATAGAACACTACTCCTGGTAATTTCCTCGGGGACGCTAATGTAGAAAGTTTAACTTCCCTTCCTCCTCCATCTCTCTCCCTTCATTACTCTTTACCATGCTTGCTCCTTATTCCCTTCTCCACCACATCCACCTCCTTATTCCCCCCCCCCTCTGCCGTCCCTTCTCTTCCCCAGGAGAAAGGGGGTGTGAATGGAGTGCATTGCGCGATATTTCAGTTCGAACTTTTTTAACAACAAAAATTCCGGAACTTTGGTGCTTTAGATCCTGGCATTCTTTTCCCTGGTGTTGAGGAATCATGGTGTTGAGGCCTCGGGTTCATTCCTTCCTGTTGTTGGGTGCGTGTTTGTGTGGCAGTTGTCGTCCCACCATTAGGTGTTACTGGTGGTGTGGACCCTGGACTACATGGTCTTGTGAAGCCTGGATGTGGGCTTCGGTCCAAGATGCTCGTCACTGAGAGCGACGCGTACCCCTGACCACTTGGACATAAATAGGGAGTTGGCTAGTTCCGGCGTGTTGTTCTAAGCGTTACTCAACTCGACAGTCGTTAAGGTTCAAGTTCTTTAGTTGTCAGGGCCCTGATATGATGCTAATTGTCGTTGTCTTTGTGGTCCTAGTGATCAATCGCCAATGCCATCATGTACACTGTACACCATGCGGCGTATAGCGGCTGGATTAACAGCATTTGGCTGTTGTTGATGCGGACCAATAGTTACAAACAACTGAAAATTGATAACGTATGTACTTTGCTATTGCTGCGTTCACTTCCTGCTCGAATCTCGCCTCGCTGTGCTTCATCTACGTACTGCAAATACCAACGGAAACTACCTAACCTACCATAAGTTAGGCTTAACTACTCTTAACACATTCTAGTACGTAATAATAAGATAAATTTGACAGATTGTGTTAGACATAAATATCTGGATTGTATCTGGATGGGGATCTCGAAGTTGATCTACTTCCCAAGCCCGGCCCGAAGCCATGCTTGACTTGAGAGAGCCAGGTCCAACAGGCTTGAAGCGGCCCGCAGGCCCAGATATCCACTACAGCCCTCTTGGTCTGGAACTTCCTGCAGAAAAAAAAATCAGTTTCTTCTTTGAGACTTCTGCTTTTGTCTCGGCAATATTTCTTAGTCTTGCTGGGGGGGAAGGGGGGATACTGAACTATCGTGGACTGATGTTCATACAAGGTTCTCTGCTCGTTCCTATGGCACCTCTGCTCTTCACATCTCTTACACAACCTAATGCTTATATTTTGTTGTAGCCAAGTGGTGATGTATATCTTTGATACATGACCATACATAGTTTAGTGAGCGTGTTCCAGGGTGGTGTCCAATAATGACCCAGTGTGGGTTTTTAAAGATCATATTCTGTACTATTGGAAACTTGTTCACTACGAATTGCAATGTATAATTGTCTTGTAAAACTTTTATATAATTTAATTTATATTGTATTTCTTAAATAAAGATAAAAAAGTGTGATGAAGGCGGTGGTGGTAGAGGCAATATATAATACGCAGCAGCGGTCATAGGAATATGTCTGGAGACGTGGAACGTGGAACACGCTCGCACACAGTTAAAGATGCTCGTTTAGTTTTGTTGTTTCACGAAGGAAATGATTAGGAAAGACGTTGTTTTGTGTTTAGCGGCCTTCCTAAATAATTTTGGTTATGCAGTCATTAAACCTAATACAGGTGGGTTATTACATTTTGCTCTGCAACAGTCACCTTCACTAGTAGTTCACAGCTTCGCCACCGTGTGTAGTATTACGCCAATGGCTGTATTTTGCTTGCCAGTCTTTCCGTCCTATTAGCATTATCAAGTTAGGTATTGAACCTGTAAGGCAGTGCTTGGAGAAGAAAGTTATGCTCAAGGTATCTGATGGGAGCTATATGCGAGGTCGTAAAGTTTGGAGTTTGGCACGAGTTACCTTTGTGTGTGTGTGCTTGTGTTTTTGCTCAATTGTGTCCGCCTGCAAGATCGAGCTTCAGCTTCTGTACCCCGCCGTTGCAGCAGCTGGCCGTCTAATGTAATGACTTCCTATTTATATGTCTCCTATTAGCCTATATATGATATTTAAATTAGACTCAACTTGGCATCTTTTACCTCGTCGTTTAGTTCATGCCAGTTCCTTTTTAATATACTAATAATGTGTTAGTTCGCATCCAGAGTTGTACTCCAGTCCCTGCTCGGGGGCCTGGCTCGTCTTCGGACAGCTTGCTCCAAAAGGGCCACATCCACTACAGTCTGGCTGGTTTGGCATTTCCTGCAGGAACTTGTCCAATTTTTCCCTTGAACATGCGCACATTTGTTCCGGAAATATTTCTTGTGGGTTGATATTGAATAGCTTGGACCCCTGATGTTCATACTGTTCTGAGAGTCTATGGAATCTCTACTCTCCGCTGGCTCTACTCTGCAGGGCGAGTGGTGTGGATGGTAATGTGTATGGGCAGTAATAGGCGTCATGTGCTGTTTATAGTGGCTTGTGATTGAGTGAGTGTGTATGGCGGAATAATCTCTTGACTGAGTGTTGAACGCCTCTAAAGCTGCCTCGCCCATCCGCACCCGCTAACTTCCTCCACCGCCCCTCCACAACCTCTCCACCACCCCTCCACTGATGCACCATCGCCCCACGCTCCACCGCCCCGGCCTCAGCCCATCCTCCAGTTAAGATAGTACTTATAGTAATGGAGCAGAATGTTCGGTAACATGATTTGTAGTGTGTATTTACTATTTGTATTTTATTTATTGTTTGTGTCTGCGGAATCGAGCTATTAGCTCTTGGACCCTGCCTTTCTAACCAATCTATTTTTCCCCCTTATGTCTACTACATATATTTATTTAACACGCACACGTACATATACATCTTCATACACATAACCAGGAAGCAGCCCGTAGCAGCTCTCTCTATTTACTACGTGAAAGCATGCCTATTCAGTTCTGCCTCGGCCGGTAATCGAACCCGGGCCCTTAGTACTACGACTCCAGAGCGCTGTCGACTCAGCCGCGAGGCCCCTTAAGTACTCGCCGAGTTGTACTCGCCTAGTTGTGTTTGCGGGGGTTGAGCTGTGGCTCTTTGGTTCCGCCTTTCGACTGTCAATCAACCGGTGTACAGATTCCTGAGCCTATTGGGCTCTATCATATCTACATTTGAAACTGTGTATGGAGTCAGCCTCCACTACCTCACTACTTAAGTGTGTGTGTGTGTGTGTGTGTAATATATACATATATACATACACATTGTACGGAACAGGATGAGAATAGCTTGATCTTTCTCATTCCTTTGTGAGTCTTAATACGTTAATAAACATATTTGGGCACCATCGTACAGGCATTGAAATAGAAAGCGATCAGAAAGTAGAAATCAGTATTATTGAATTTGGACAAACCAGAAAAGTTTTTGTTCTGAAGTTTCAAAGAAAACTCAACCTTCTAGGCCTAATAATCGCCGAGGCTTATTGTTGTACATATATGTACTATACTAGCCTATGATATTTTATTTTTCGTACTATAAATTGAATAATACCAAATTCTGTGATTGTCCACTACGTCGCTATATACGATGGTGCAGTTACATAAAGTACTATCTAAACACGACTGATTGCCGGTCCCCAACACTGCCATCCCCCAATTACCCCCCCCCCCCCCCCAATCCCCCCCCCCCCCCAGTCAATGCTGACCTGGCGTCCTGCTGCACTTGGGCTTGGTGATGGGTAGAAGAGACGAGTGGAGGGCGGCTGGTAATTAGATATGTGGAGGAAATTGAGAGACGGGTGAAGCTGGCGATGGGATGTGAGCCGTCACCAGGCAC
>WNGS01118824.1:0-26000 GCA_020271785.1 Procambarus virginalis
AAATTAGTGTTATTTTATTTAAACTTTATTACAAAAAAAGGAGTTACATATAAGGTACAAAGTTATCATAGGTGGCGAGTTCTTCCAGCTTCTCAGATGGCGGGCAGGAACCCTGAATGTAGTGTGCATTCCTCTGCATCGCCATGCTGAGGCACTGTAAAAGGAAGCTGGAAGCTCCAGGGTTTCTCTGTTGTTTCAATTAGCCTAGAACTCAGTTTCCTTAAAAAAAATGGTGGCGCGCTTACCCCAGGCGCCAAGTGTTCAGAAGCAATGCGAACAAAAATTGTAGTGGTGATCCAGTTCTCTGTACTTATGGGACTTGGCTGATTCCCTGTGAATGCCAGCCCCCACCTGGATGTTCAACACTGAAGTCCTTTTAGGTGTTAGCAGGGTTGATACACACGTGTAGTCCCACACCAACGGCTTGCCATTCTTCCAGGGGTTCACTGTGATCCCATTTGAGTGATCAATAGGAGCAGTAGAGTTACGGGGGTTAGATAACACTGCTCTCTCTCAGCTGGGCATCCACTTGTGGTTAGGCTCCTCTTGATGATGTCCTTAACTTCACTGTGCCTTCAATGCCATTTCCTTGTTCTTTCGCAGAGTAGGCCATGGTGGCCGTACCTGTCAGCCACCACCTCATAGCAAATAGACTTATATATGGTGTGGATTGAAGCAGCAAGGAGGAGGGCCACAGCAATTCAGGGGGCGTGTAGTGAGATTTGTGCCAGTTGCCGACGTTAGGCTGCTAACAGGAAGTCACCTGCATGGGGAGCTGCTACAGCTCTAAGTCAGGCAGTAACGAAGAAAATCCTGAATAACATTGGAGCCAGGATGCAGCCCTGCTTTACTCCGCTTCAAATGTCGAAGGCATCTGATGTTGAGCCATCAAAGACCACGGTGCCCTTGATGTCCTCGTGGAAAGATCTGATGATGCTGAGGAACCTGGGTGGGCATTCGATCTTGGGGCGGATCTGGAACAGGCCAGCTCTGCTGACGAGGTCAAAGGTCTTCGTCAGATCTATGAAGGCTACGAAGAGTGGCTGCTTCTGTTCCCTGCATTTCTCCTGCAGTTGTCTGAGGGAAAAGACCATGTCGATGGTGGACCTGTTAGCTCGGAATCCGCATTGTGATTCTGGATACTCTCTCTGCAGGTACTTGGAGCCTCTTCAATGTGACTCGAGCAAACAGCTTTCCGACTATGCTGAGGAGGGAGATGCCACGGTAATTGTTGCAGTCTGTCACCTTAATTCTTATATAGCGTGACAATGTTGGTGTCCCTCATGTTCTGTGGCACCTCTCTTTCTCTCCAGCAGAGGTAGAAGATTTCATGCAGATCCATGAGCAGGTTACCTCTGCACCACTTTAAGGTCTCAGCAGAAATAACGTCTTTTCCAGGAGCTTTGTCAGAAGCAAAGGAGTCTGGGGCCTCGATGAGTTCTTCGAGGGTCGGTTCGCTGTCGATCTCCATTAACACAGGCAGGCACTAAATGGCGCTCAGGGCGTCTTCGGTGACCACATTTCTCGTGGCGTATAACTCAGAGTAGCACTAGACCCAGCGCTTCAGCTGCAGATGTTGACCAAACCACACAATAGTAGATAATGAGAAGACGACGTTTTCGGTCTGTCCTGGACATTATCAATTTGATTGTGATGAGATGAGGGAGGCACGGGCATAAGCAAAGCAAGAGAGAGGTACATTGCATTATACAGATACATTGTCTGTATCTGCTGCAGTCTGCATCTGGGAGCAGAGCAGGCGCCAATGGCGGACGGCTCGAAGGATCTGCAAGTTGCGCTGACTTGGGCAGGCTTTGTAGGCTGCTAAGGCATTTCTCGTCTCTTCGTTGACTGGTGTCATTTCTTTCCAGTGAGCCTTGAACCAGTCTGCCTACCTGCTGATCTCTTGTCGAAGGTGGACATGGCAGCGTTAAACATAGCGTTGTTGAAGTGCTCCCATCTTAAATTAAGCGGATGTTGGCCCTGGCTGGGTCATGAAGGGCTTCTTCGAGCGCACGTGCAAAACCGTCCACCTTGTCCTGATTGCGGGTCTTGCTGGTGTCGATGCGAAGTCTGTCCTCCTTTATCGAGTGGTGAATCCTCATTGTTTGCATCTTGACCCTGCTACATACCAGGGAGTGGTCGGTGTCACAGACAGCACTCTGGTAGCTACGCGTAATCTTGGCGCTGGGTAGACTTGCACGCCTGGTAAGAATCAGGTCAAGCTGGTGCCAGTGCTTGGATCTGGGGTGTCTCCAAGATACTCGGTGTTGAGGCTTTGTGCCGAAGAATGTGTTGGTGACACAGTGACTATCAGGGCAGCAGAGTTGTAGCAGACGTTGTCCATTCTCGTTCGTCTTCCCTATACCGAATTGACCAAGACAAGTGGGCTTAGAGTTGTGATCGGCACCTACTCTGGCGTTGAAGTCGCCCAGGATGAACAGTGGCTCTTTTACAGGGATTCTCGCTATGACTCTGTGTAGGTCATCGTAGAATTTTTCCTTGGCCTCTGCTGGAGAGGTCAGGGTTGGTGCGCATCCGCCAATTACACTGACTTGTCCTCTTTGGGAGTGCATTTGGGAGAGCATAGAAAACATCGTTTTCTATGCTCTCGTCTGGAGGATATCCTTTCCATAAGAAGGAAAAGGCCCTCTCTTTCACGGATCCTGATCATGGAAGCCTGATCTCTTGGAGAGCAACAATATCCGTCTGCAGTTTGCTCAGCTCCCTAACGATGACAGGCGTTTTTCGGGCGTCGTTGATTTCTTACAGGTCGTCAGAGAAACCTGGTGTCAGTGTCCTGACGTTCCATGTGCCCAGCTTTAGGCAGTTGATATTTTCTTTCTGAATCTGGGATTGCTTGGGTCAAAGTTGTCGGTCAGCTTGTCGGTTTTCACTCTAAATCCCACGCACCCAGTGAGGTTAACGGACCGTGACGTTACACCAACATCTTACTGGCTGGGGTTTGTCCAGCTTGAGGCAGGTGATTGTTTATCAATTATATTATATATATTATAATATATAATAGTGGTGGGTATGCCCCCAGTGGGGAGGGGGCAAGCCCACCACGCCGTCATGGGACTGTCAGGGGCTAGCCCACCACGCCGTCATAGGACTATCAGGGGCTAGCCCACCACGCCGTCATAGGACTATCAGGGGCTAGCTCACCACAGAGGACATGGGACTGTCAGGGGCTAGCCCACCACAGAGGTCATAGGACTGTCAGGGGCTAGCCCACCACAGAGGTCATAGGACTGTCAGGGGCTAGCCCACCACAGAGGTCATAGGACTGTCAGGGGCTAGCCCACCATGCCGTCATAGGACTGTCAGGGGCTAGCCCACCACGCCGTCATAGGACTGTCAGGGGCTAGCCCACCATGCCGTCATAGGACTGTCAGGGGCTAGCCCACCACGCCGTCATAGGACTGTCAGGGGCTAGCCCACCACAGAGGACATAGGACTGTCAGGGGCTAGCCCACCACGCCGTCATGGGACTGTCAGGGGCTAGCCCACCACAGAGGACATAGGACTGTCAGGGGCTAGCCCACCACAGAGGACATAGGACTGTCAGGGGCTAGCCCACCACAGAGGTCATGGGACTGTCAGGGGCTAGCCCACCACAGAGGTCATGGGACTGTCAGGGGCTAGCCCACCACAGAGGTCATGGGACTGTCAGGGGCTAGCCCACCACAGAGGTCATGGGACTGTCAGGGGGCTAGCCCACCACAGAGGTCATGGGACTGTCAGGGGCTAGCCCACCACAGAGGTCATGGGACTGTCAGAGGCTAGCCCACCACAGAGGTCATAGGACTGTCAGGGGGCTAGCCCACCACAGAGGTCATGGGACTGTCAGGGGCTAGCCCACCACAGAGGTCATGGGACTGTCAGAGGCTAGCCCACCACAGAGGTCATAGGACTGTCAGGGGGCTAGCCCACCACAGAGGTCATGGGACTGTCAGAGGCTAGCCCACCACAGAGGTCATAGGACTGTCAGGGGGCTAGCCCACCACAGAGGTCATGGGACTGTCAGGGGCTAGCCCACCACAGAGGTCATGGGACTGTCAGGGGCAAGCCCACCACAGAGGTCATAGGACTGTCAGGGGGCTAGCCCACCACAGAGGACATGGGACTGTCAGAGGCTAGCCCACCACAGAGGTCATGGGACTGTCAGAGGCTAGCCCACCACAGAGGTCATGGGACTGTCAGAGGCTAGCCCACCACAGAGGA
The DNA here is from genome assembly GCA_020271785.1 of Procambarus virginalis. NCBI lineage: Eukaryota > Metazoa > Arthropoda > Malacostraca > Decapoda > Cambaridae > Procambarus > Procambarus virginalis. The sequence goes on from WNGS01118824.1 coordinate 4,228, forward strand.
CATGGGACTGTCAGAGGCTAGCCCACCACAGAGGTCATGGGACTGTCAGAGGCTAGCCCACCACAGAGGTCATGGGACTGTCAGAGGCTAGCCCACCACAGAGGTCATGGGACTGTCAGGGGCTAGCCCACCACAGAGGACACAATTTCAACATTTCTGCCAAGTGAATCATTGCACATCCATTCCACCAGATAACTAAACCTCACATGTAAGTTCATTTTGAACAAATGTTGCTCTAGTTTATACATGTTCAAATTCGAATCTAAAAATCAGCAGAGCTCTGATGATCTCTAAGAGCAAAAATGTTTATTGAAGAAAATATATACACCTTGGGGGGGGGGGCAACGTTATCGCTAGATTTATGACTAGTCAGACTATTTACATGGTTAAATCTAATTTATTTTATTATGCCACATTTATCTTTGCTGGTTTATTCTCCCTTTTTGTTCCGTTCAGTTCCGCTTGTGTTCTCTCACCGAGAACATTTATGAGGGAACTTTCTTTAATTCCTCATTAATGAAGTGAGTGAAGCACCGGCGGCCCAACTATTCCTGAGGCCACAACAACATATTGTTCCGTACAGAAACATTTGGTAAATATTGCCAACTGTTCCACCTGTCTCTGGCTCGTCACTTGCCCCTGGCTCGTCACTTGCCCCTGGCTCGTCACCTGCCCCTGGCTCGTCACCTGCCCTGGCTCGTCACCTGCCCCTGGCTCGTCACCTGCCCCTGGCTCGTCACCTGCCCCTGGCTCGTCACCTGCCCCTGGCTCAACACCTGCCCCTCGCTCGTCACCTGCCCCTGGCTCGTCACCTGCCCCTCGCTCGTCACCTGCCCCTGGCTTGTCACCTGTCCCTGGCTCAACACCTGCCCCTGGCTCAACACCTGCCCCTGGCTCAACACCTGCCCCTGGCTCAACACCTGCCCCTGGCTCAACACTGCCCCTGGCTTGTCACCTGTCCCTTGCTCAACACCTGCCCCTGGCTCAACACCTGCCCCTGGCTCAACACCTGCCCCTGGCTCAACACCTGCCCCTGGCTCAACACCTGCCCCTGGCTCGTCACCTGCCCCTGGCTTGTCACCTGCCCTGGCTCAACACCTGCCCCTGGCTCAACACCTGCCCCTCGCTCGTCACCTGCCCCTGGCTCGTCACCTGCCCCTCGCTCGTCACCTGCCCCTGGCTTGTCACCTGTCCCTGGCTCAACACCTGCCCCTGGCTCAACACCTGCCCTGGCTCAACCTGCCCCTGGCTCAACACCTGCCCCTGGCTCAACACCTGCCCCTGGCTCGTCACCTGTCCCTTGCTCAACACCTGCCCCTGGCTCAACACCTGCCCCTGGCTCAACACCTGCCCCTGGCTCGTCACCTGCCCCTGGCTCGTCACCTGCCCCTGGCTCAACACCTGCCCCTGGTACAACACCTGCCCTTGGCTCGTCACCTGCCCCTGGCTCAACACCTGCCCCTGGCTCAACACCTGCCCCTGGCTCAACACCTGCCCCTGGCTCGTCATCTGCCCCTGGCTCGTCACCTGCCCCTGGCTCAACACCTGCCCTTGGCTCGTCACCTGCCCCTGGCTCGTCATCTGCCCCTGGTACAACACCTGCCCTTGGCTCGTCACCTGCCCCTGGCTCGTCATCTGCCCCTGGTACAACACCTGCCCCTGGCTCGTCACCTGCCCCTGGTACAACACCTGCCCTTGGCTCGTCACCTGCCCCTGGCTCGTCATCTGCCCCTGGTACAACACCTGCCCTTGGCTCGTCACCTGCCCCTGGCTCAACACCTGCCCCTGGCTCAACACCTGCCCCTGGCTCAACACCTGCCTCTGGCTCAACACCTGCCCCTGGCTCAACACCTGCCCCTGGCTCGTCACCTGCCCCTGGCTCGTCACCTGCCCCTGGCTCAACACCTGCCCCTGGCTCAACACCTGCCCCTGGCTCGTCACCTGTCCTTGCTCAACACCTGCCCCTGGCTCAACACCTGCCCCTGGCTCGTCACCTGCCCCTGGCTCAACACCTGCCCCTGGCTCAACACCTGCCCCTGGCTCGTCACCTGCCCCTGGCTCGTCACCTGCCCCTGGCTCGTCACCTGCCCCTGGCTCGTCACCTGCCCCTGGCTCGTCACCTGCCCCTGGCTCGTCACCTGCCCCTGGCTCAACACCTGCCCCTGGCTCGTCATCTGCCCCTGGCTCGTCACCTGCCCCTGGCTCAACACCTGCCCTTGACTCAACACCTGCCCCTGGCTCGTCACCTACCCCTGGCTCGTCACCTGCCCCTGGCTCGTCACCTGCCCCTGGCTCGTCACCTGCCCCTGGCTCGTCACCTGCCCCTGGCTCGTCACCTGCCCCTGGCTCAACACCTGCCCCTGGCTCAACACCTGCCCCTGGCTCGTCACCTGCCCTTGGCTCGTCACCTGCCCTTGACTCAACACCTGCCCCTGGCTCAACACCTGCCCCTGGCTCAACACCTGCCCTTGACTCAACACCTGCCCCTGGTTCAACACCTGCCCCTGGCTCAACACCTGCCCCTGGCTCAACACCTGCCCCTGGCTCAACACCTGCCCTTGACTCAACACCTGCCCCTGGCTCGTCACCTGCCCCTGGCTCAACACCTGCCCCTGGCTCGTCACCTGCCCCTGGCTCGTCATCTGCCCCTGGCTCAACACCTGCCCTTGACTCAACACCTGCCCCTGGTTCAACACCTGCCCCTGGCTCAACACCTGCCCTTGACTCAACACCTGCCCCTGGCTCAACAGCTGCCCCTGGCTCAACACCTGCCCTTGACTCAACACCTGCCCCTGGTTCAACACCTGCCCCTGGCTCAACACCTGCCCCTGGCTCAACACCTGCCCCTGGCTCAACACCTGCCCTTGACTCAACACCTGCCCCTGGCTCGTCACCTGCCCCTGGCTCGTCATCTGTCCCTGGCTCAACACCTGCCCCTGGCTCGTCACCTGCCCCTGGCTCGTCATCTGCCCCTGGCTCAACACCTGCCCTTGACTCAACACCTGCCCCTGGCTCGTCACCTGCCCCTGGCTCGTCATCTGCCCTGGCTCAACACCTGCCCTTGACTCAACACCTGCCCCTGGTTCAACACCTGCCCCTGGCTCAACACCTGCCCTTGACTCAACACCTGCCCCTGGCTCAACAGCTGCCCCTGGCTCAACACCTGCCCTTGACTCAACACCTGCCCCTGGCTCAACACCTGCCCTTGACTCAACACCTGCCCCTGGCTCAACACCTGCCCCTGACTCAACACCTGCCCCTGGCTCAACACCTGCCCCTGACTCAACACCTGCCCCTGGCTCGTCACCTGCCCCTGGCTCAACACCTGCCCCTGGCTCAACACCTGTCCCTGACTCAACAGCTGCCCCTGGCTCAACACCTGTCCCTGGCTCAACACCTGTCCCTGACTCAACACCTGCCCCTGGCTCAACACCTGTCCCTGACTCAACAGCTGCCCAGGTGTGCCCCTGGTTGCATCATGCTCACTAAGGGACTACACACAGCTCTCCCTGCTGGTGCTGAGGTCGAGTGGGAAGAACTCCGGGTTGAGGGCCACGGCTGAGGAGCGGCGGGGCAGTGTGGAGGAGGAGGTGAAGGAGCTGCCCCGGCCGGTGCAGGAGGCAGAGCGCCCTACACGACCTTGGTACCGGCTCAGTGTCGCCGGTGATGCAACGGACATCGGACGAGCCATCCGGCTCTCCACAGAATCCCCGGCATGCAAAATGGAGCCGCTGCTGACTGCTGTGATGCCTCCACCGCTGTACTCCAACATGGCACCAGTCGGGTCAATCATGCCGGAGCTACGGTTCATCATGGCCGCTCCGCAGGTTGAGTCCATGATGGCACCTGAGCTGGGATTTAGGATGGCACTTGCGGCTGGATTAACGATGGCTCCTGCAGCAGGACTGGCAGTGGTGCCTCTAGTCATGGTGGAGGCCGGGGCAGCGAGCGTGGTGGCCTCCTGACGCACGGAGTCCGGGGTCTCCACCTGGTGCTCAGTCTGAAATACACAAACATGAACGTTAATTAGTACAAATTGCACTGCACTAACGAGGACATAGATTGACAGGACACAACAGGCGGCGTATTGGTTGATGCGAGACGGTTCCTTTTTACATGCAACTCATATTAATAATAATAACAATAGCACGTGCTCATCAATACATACCTCATGGTGTTGGTCTGGCAGCCAAATACATTATTTATGAACAACAACGCTTTACAAACGACTCACAACTGATGACGTTCAAACACTTCCCAAACAATTCTTCACTAATCTAACCTAATTTGGACCTTACTATACACAAAATTTTTGTATATAATAATCTTGTATTTATGAATTATTGAATGAATCTTTGGGCCCACGTGTTGCTGCATAGTTTGAGGACGGCTTGTTAACATATATGTCTAACCTAAGTTTGAAACAAAACACTATTCTCACGTCAAATGTATTAGGAGGGTGGCGTGGCGTTCTCCCCTCCTGCAGTGCCACTATCACCGAGGGGTGGGATCCCGGTCACACGACCCAGCCTTGTACCCCATGAGGAGTGGGATAAGGCCAATGGTCCCCCGAGACGCAGTCTCCACAACCACAGCTCAGTACCCTCGGTCTGGCCTCCACAAAATAACAAACTCTCTCAGGTCGCCAACCAGGCTAGCTCACTCTGCCGCCACCAGGTAAACTTCAACAACATAATGATACACGGTCCCAACTCAAGTTTTGATGGCGGTATTCATAGTCAGTCATAAGCCCAGGTAAACAGTTTACAAAGTGAAAATGGAGACTTAATACCAAACACAATAATAAAAGTAACATATTTTGTGACGTGCTCACACCCGCTTCTCGGGTCTTACTCCCCCTCTCACAGCGCTACTGTTCACTTAAGGGGAGCATCTTAATAACTCACAAGGAAGAATTATTCAAACCCGGCCCGCCCTCATGGAGAGTAAGGAGAGTCAGCCGTTCCCTGGGTCTTCAGTCAGTGTATATGCAGACACTAAGACCAGGTTCCTCCCTGCCGGCTTGCCAGCCACAAATGTCGAAATAGCCTAAGGTTGCCAATCTGACCACAGCTCCACTTAAGGCCACATAAATTTCTCTATGTTTAGTGGAACACCTGTTCCAGTCTGCTAATTACTTACTTATTTGTGTTCAGCACTCAGTCTAATCCTAGATGATAAACATATAGAGGATGAAGGAGTGGAACTAAACACTATATAAAGAATTTGAACCATTTACTGGAATTAGGAGTACAAAGCTTAAGGCCCAAAAATATCTCAAATGTTTATATATGGCAACACTCCTCAATGAAAGTCTTTGACAATTTTGCAAAATCCATCCATATTTCTAGTCAGAATTCATTAAGCTATCACTTTTAAGTTTTCTTGCAAAGAAGGTCACAATAATTTGACTTACATAATATTACTTTAACTTCTCACTAACAATACACAGTTAATCTGGATCACCTGCATTAAAGAACATCACCAAAATTTACACTTAGCCAAAAATTGTCATAATCTGAGCCCTTCTTGCTACAACAAATCTCTCAACGTACACGAAATAATGGATTTACACTTCCTATCAATAAGGGGAAAAGGAGGGAAATTTAATCTACTTTACTGTCGAAGCATGGAAGCTGTAGTCATTACAGCCCAGAGCAGTGGACTGATGATCCCGCCGGTACTCTGTGTGGATACTGCAGGGCTCCTCTTCCACTCTCTTCTCTGTAGAATCACAGTAGATCTCTTCACAGCAGCAGGTCGACGGCTTCCGACTACTGAGCTCCTCTGATGATTACACTGGGAGGCGGCGAATGTCGCCCAAACCTCCATCAGTCTCCTACACTACTTACTGGTCCTCCTCTTCTGCTGACGAGATGGGCAGGATAGCTGCCTCTTCCCCCGAGGTTGTTATTCTGCTATATTCGGAGCAGGACTTGACAGCTAGGCCTCCCTCCACAGTTCCACACTTTGAACGGCCCGCGGGATAATCTCAACCCCCAGTGTTGCCTCTCCAGACAAACTAGAGCTCCACCGTCGCTGAACCATTAATGATATCTTGTCATGGTCNCCCTGGTGACGTAGCCCCTGGTGATGTAGCCCCTGGTGACGTAGCCCCTGGTGATGTAGCCCCTGGTGATGTAGCCCCTGGTACGTAGCCCCAGGTGACGTAGCCCCAGGTGACGTAGCCCCAGGTGACGTAGCCCTGGTGATGTAGCCCCAGGTGACGTAGCCCCTGGTGATGTAGCCCCAGGTGACGTAGCCCCAGGTGACGTAGCCCTGGTGATGTAGCCCCAGGTGACGTAGCCCCTGGTGATGTAGCCCCTGGTGATGTAGCCCCTGGTGACGTAGCCCCTGGTGATGTAGCCCCTGGTGACGTAGCCCCTGGTGATGTAGCCCTGGTGATGTAGCCCCTGGTGACGTAGCCCCTGGTGATGTAGCCCCTGGTGATGTAGCCCCTGGTGACGTAGCCCCAGGTGACGTAGCCCCTGGTGATGTAGCCCTGGTGATGTAGACCTGGTGACGTAGCCCCAGGTGACGTAGCCCCTGGTGATGTAGCCCCTGGTGACGTAGCCCCTGGTGACGTAGCCCCAGGTGACGTAGCCCTGGTGATGTAGCCCCTGGTGACGTAGACCCTGGTGACGTAGCCCCAGGTGACGTAGACCCTGGTGATGTAGCCCCAGGTGACGTAGACCCTGGTGACGTAGCCCCTGGTGATGTAGACCCTGGTGACGTAGCCCTGGTGATGTAGACCCTGGTGACGTAGCCCCTGGTGACGTAGCCCCTGGTGACGTAGACCCAGGTGACGTAGACCCAGGTGACGTAGCCCCTGGTGACGTAGCCCCTGGTGACGTAGCCCCTGGTGACGTAGCCCCAGGTGACGTAGCCCCTGGTGACGTAGCCCCTGGTGACGTAGCCCTGGTGACGTAGCCCCAGGTGACGTAGCCCCTGGTGACGTAGCCCAGGTGACGTAGCCCCTGGTGACGTAGCCCCTGGTGACGTAGCCCCAGGTGACGTAGCCCCTGGTGACGTAGCCCCTGGTGACGTAGCCCCAGGTGACGTAGCCCTGGTGATGTAGCCCCTGGTGACGTAGCCCCAGGTGACGTAGCCCCTGGTGACGTAGCCCCAGGTGACGTAGCCCCTGGTGACGTAGCCCCAGGTGACGTAGCCCTGGTGATGTAGCCCTGGTGACGTAGACCCTGGTGACGTAGCCCCAGGTGACGTAGACCCTGGTGATGTAGCCCCTGGTGATGTAGACCCTGGTGATGTAGCCCCTGGTGACGTAGCCCCAGGTGACGTAGACCCTGGTGACGTAGCCCTGGTGATGTAGACCCTGGTGACGTAGCCCCTGGTGACGTAGCCCCTGGTGACGTAGCCCCAGGTGACGTAGCCCAGGTGATGTAGCCCCTGGTGACGTAGCCCCTGGTGACGTAGCCCCAGGTGACGTAGCCCCAGGTGACGTAGCCCCTGGTGACGTAGCCCCTGGTGACGTAGCCCCAGGTGACGTAGCCCCTGGTGACGTAGCCCCTGGTGACGTAGCCCCAGGTGACGTAGCCCCAGGTGATGTAGCCCCTGGTGATGTAGCCCCTGGTGACGTAGCCCCTGGTGATGTAGCCCCAGGTGACGTAGCCCCTGGTGACGTAGCCCCTGGTGACGTAGCCCCAGGTGACGTAGCCCCAGGTGACGTAGCCCCTGGTGACGTAGCCCCAGGTGACGTAGCCCCTGGTGACGTAGCCCCTGGTGATGTAGCCCCTGGTGACGTAGCCCCTGGTGATGTAGCCCCAGGTGACGTAGCCCCTGGTGACGTAGCCCCTGGTGACGTAGCCCCAGGTGACGTAGCCCCTGGTGATGTAGCATGTATGTACCCAAACTTTATATAAATGCCCGTGTATTGATCTCCATGATTTATTGATATAAATGCCTGTGTATTGATCATGATTTATTGATATAAATGCCTGTGTATTGATCATGATTTATTGATATAAATGCCTGTGTATTGATATCCATGATATATATATATATATATATATATATATATATATATATATATATATATATATATATATATATATATATATGCCTGTAATTTGATTACTGATTTATCTATGTACATGCCTGTGTACTGAATAATCTCATATACGTGAAGTGATTGCCAGTGATATCTCTTTAAGCGGAAGTATAGATTTATAGAACAGTGCAGCGATCAAGTGAGCGCATTCACAGTAAATATTATTAAGAATAAAGTATCTTTTGATACGGTGGAAAATCACTTGCAGTGGGAATAAGATATTAATGGTGAGACCAGTGAAGTGGTGTATCGCAACCCAGTGGAATCATAAGTATGCCATGTGAATGTTAAATACAGTGTTTTGCAAAAAGTTAAATAAATGGAATTAGAAAACAAGTACTAGTCTTTCTCACGGGCGCTAGGGCCCGGAATCAGCTGACTCTGACAGGTGACGCGAGGGGCTGCCCTGTGTTACCATCCGGTGTGCTCCAGATTATTTGCTGCGGATTGAGCAGCTGTTATACATTGATCCTGATATGTTTATTGATGCACATGTTTCTCGTTGTTTTTTAAGTAAAATACCAAAACTCTTTGGTGTTTGATATCATCCCCTCCATTTATCTTGTGACTGCCAAAAGGAAATAGGAGAGTGACAGAAGTAATTACTTGCCTGAGACCAAACTAGTCGAAATTGCTCTTACCACAATTACACCTCACCACTCCAGTGTTACTGGACACCTAAAAACACCAGTTGGCGACCTTGAAGGCTGTGTGATAGTTCTTTGCCGGGGCGGGCCACAAATTGAGGAAACAATCTGTGTCTCCACTCATCTTACAACTTAAGGCCGGTTGTGAGATCGACTGGGGTACTCTCCTGGGCGTGCAGTGGAGCCTAGAGGATCGAGGGAAGACCCGTAGGACGACGGTGAGTAAGGGTTATTGTCAGAGCAACCACCTCGAGAGGAGATCCAGTCTACCGTTTCTTTGACCCAAACCCAAGAACCGTGAACACCCCGACAATGTTTAAGATTGGAACTTTCTCCACACGTGTTAAATACAAGTGTGGTTGAAATATAAAAATTTTGAATAAATGTATAGTATGCAAAAATATGGATTACATGAATTTTCCCTTACCCCCAGCGCCTATATGGCCTTAAACAGCTACTTACTAGCTTTCCCCTGACCCTCAAAGCTACACCTCCAATAGAACCATTTCCTAAAATCATGTCCTGGCTGGGATTCAGACTAGTCTCTTAATTAATCAGCCTTTAGCTTAAGTAATACCCAACAAGATATATATGGTAATTGTTTCAATGACATATTATGTGGATATTCACCAGGGAGAATGGCTTATTTTTTGAAAATACAAGCTGAAAAGTATTGCCATTTATTTAAACAATTATGCTATTTACCGCCTTTCGGAAGACTGACAACCATTATCTGCGTCTTTATTATGAAACATTGAACATTTTAGGATTAGAACGTGACAAAATTCTCGCATATGACTCTTTTAATAAGGGAAGATCGATATTTGCCTTTGACTTTTCAACCATTCAAACAAAAGTTATCCGCCCCATGGAGAAATCTGGTAACTTGCGTATGGAGCTTGAATTTGGAACAAACGTTTCATACAATAGTTTGTTTTACTGTTTGCTAAAACAACAGGAGTTTTATCCATTGATAGACAGATAACTGTTTTATGTGATGTGAAACATAATCAATTGTCACAAAAGTAATATAAATTTAAAACATAAACTAGGTGGATAAGGGCTTTACCTAGGTTGTTATAACGTGACTGAGATTGTACATTTAGATATTTTAAGATAAACACCAATCAAGCCTATAATCTTTATATCTAATATTCTACCAACTCACACTAAGGTGTCTATGGGCAACTGGGTGTGTGTAGATTGTGATGTTAAACATAAAAAAATTTTCTTTGGTAGTTATGCCATGTCCCCGGATACTTATGGTCATTATTTTATGAAGTTTACTAAATATAACAATATAACAGGGATATTATGGCGTGTTGCTTACCAAACAAACTCCGGAGTGATACACAGAGTAATCACATTACCGTTATATATCAATGAGAGAGTTCACAGGCGGCAAAAAAGCCACGGCCAAAATTATTTTGACCATGTGGTGACGTAGTCGTTTAGAGCGTGTATCTGGGAATACTCGGCGCACAGGTTCGAATCCACATCACGGCCCCTGTGGATTTTCTCCAGAATGATTTTAGACTCGCCTGTGGCCTATATTGCAATATGTTTGTTCACTGAATTAGACACCTGGGTTTACTTTCTGCCTTGTATTATTTACGTAATGTATTTTCTAATGAAACTTTTAACATTAAATTATAGACGAGTCCTTTCCTATGGTCGACATCGTTTCTCTATGAAACAGCTTTGAGTGAGGACATTGGTACTTATAGATGGTGTAAATAATATTTTTGGTAATTACTTAACCTAAATAACGTAGAATAAGATGCTATTGTGAAAAGCAGTAGAAAGCAGGTCAAGTGGGAAGGGGTAAAACTATAAAAAACTATACAAACTATACAACTATAACACGTGAGACGGAGGCCAACTCCCTCCAGGAAGGTTCTCTCATCAGTAACATAATGAACGCTGCCACCGGTAACCGATGCCAATGAAAGATTGATGTCCATGAATGACCGGGTGAGTAGTGATTGCACTTTTTTTAAATAGAGTTTGTCTGTTTATTTCTTTATTATTTGTGTTTATTGGTAATTTATATTTATATTTGTTATTTGTTTTCTTTTTGGCACAGTTCTTGAGCTCGGTGCATATTTGCCGATTTACAATTGTACGTGGCGGTTCTATACCGAACAAGTTGTTGTTATGATGGCTAACTGATGACACTTGCTGTAGGGGTCACAAGTCTGTGTCAACATAAACAGAGCTGAGTGTTCATTTACCCCTAAAGAGCAGGAGAGATTGGTGAAATAGAGGGAATACAAAGATCATACACAGCATACACGGATACGATAAAGCTCCTAGGCTATTAGGATCGTCTCAAAGCTAGCGGATCTCACTGAAACTTTTTAAACACTGAACAAGTTAGAATATGTTGATCCCAATATTTTCTTCAGAAGGTCAGATGTAACACAAACAAGGAGCAACGATTTCAAGCTCAACAAGCCACAATGTAATACCGAGAACAGGAGATGCTTTTCACCCATAGGGTTATTTACCCATGGAACCGCATACCAACTTTTACTTAAACCTATCATACAATTTTTACCCCTTAGGAACTAGTCCACTGAGATAAAGCCTCGTCACCTGATGACGTGTCTAGTCCTGTAAGTGAGGAAGATGAGGAGTCACTCCCTGCTAAGATCACTAGAGTAGTGACTGGAGAGGAGACAGAGGAGATGGAGACAAAAGAGAATTCTCTCATCATCGTGGAGGCTCCAGCATTAGGGGGAACGAAGGACCTGGACGTCTACTCAGAGTGGATGAAGAAGCGGATGGGATGAAACTGTCAGAGTCGGGGGGCCAAAGAGGAATAACTAATTTTACTATAATTTTTTAAGTAATTTTTGTAGACTTTTACCTAATGAATTAACTGATTGCAAATTGTTTTTATTTACCTATAGTAAGTAAACTCGGTGGGAGATCTGTAGAGTTTAATTTAATTCTCAGATTACAAAACTAACATTGGTGATAGAATTCTTACTCTCTCTCACTCACCTCTATAGTGGGGTGCTCTATCTACCTCCCTTTTACCATAGCAAAACGGTAGGTAATTGGTGGGAGAAAAGGAGGGTTCATTTAACTCGAGTTCTGGGGATGCCGTACATTCATCCCCTATGTGGGTTATGTATAACAGCTAATTACACTGTCATTACTACGGTTTTTGAGAGCCTAATGAGGAAAACTATATGTTTAACTACCACCAAAACTGCTTTCTGCTTCATAATGGAGAATTATATACTTATATCTGAAATGCTCAGTGACCATACACCCGCTGTTAAGGACTATTTTCACATATCTGCTGCGGTCATTGGCCCCCTATGACTAACTTTCCACAAGTCACGCCTTCTCACGGGCAATTAACGGTACTCTTACAGTCTCCATAAGGCTAAAAGGAATCTAATTAGGTTCTGTTGGCGATTATTTGTATTTATAGTTCGTGGGTGAAACATTTACAGAATATGTGGTTCGAACAAAAGTTGTCATGGAAACACTTGTTCAAAAAGTGTTCGAACGTCATAAGTTGTAAGTCGTGTATAAACCGTCTTTCACATGGACAGGGGGTTTGGTGGGTACATGGAATGAAATTTGGACTTTGTTTATTAGGATGTTACGTGTGACATTTGAATATTTATCAAACAATGTTTCATTCATTTTGACTGCTGTATCAATCACAATTCTGCAAATGTTTCATCCACATACTCCAAATACTAATAATTGTCATATATAGGGGGTACCACCGCCGATTGTTTGTAGAGACCCTCAAGACCCGAAAAGAGGATATACAGCACCCGGGGAAGCCTTGTTGGGCTCCCACGTGCACTGGCACATATTGTCTTCTCCTACCACCCCCTTATTTTATTATAATAATAAATATAATAATAATAATAATAATAATAATAATAATAATAATAATAATAATAATAATAATAATAATAATAATAATAATAATGATAATAATGAAATTAGTGTTTATTTTATTTAAACTTTATTACAAAAAAAAGGAGTTACATATAAGGTACAAAGTTATCATAGGTTGGCGAGTTCTTCCAGCTTCTCAGATGGCGGGCAGGAACCCTGAATGTAGTGTGCATTTCCTCTCTGCATCGCCATGCTGAGGCACTGTAAAAGGAAGCTGGAAGCTCCAGGGTTTCTCTGTTGTTTCAATTAGCCTAGAACTCAGTTCCTTAAAAAAATGGTGGCGCGCTTACCCCAGGCGCCAAGTGTTTCAGAAGCAATGCGAACAAAATTGTAGTGGTGATCCAGTTCTCTGTACTTATGGGACTTGGCTGATTCCCTGTGAATGCCAGCCCCCACCTGGATGTTCAACACTGAAGTCCTTTTAGGTGTTAGCCAGGGTTGATACACACGTGTAGTCCCACACCAACGGCTTGCCATTCTTCCAGGGGTTCACTGTGATCCCATTTGAGTGATCAATAGGAGCAGTAGAGTTACGGGGTGTTAGATAACACTGCTCTCTCTCAGCTGGGCATCCACTTGTGGTTAGGCTCCTCTTGATGATGTCCTTAACTTCACTGTGCCTTCAATGCCATTTCCTTGTTCTTTCGCAGAGTAGGCCATGGTGGCCGTACCTGTCAGCCACCACCTCATAGCAAATAGACTTATATATGGTGTGGATTGAAGCAGCAAGGAGGAGGGCCACAGCAATTCAGGGGGCGTGTAGTGAGATTTGTGCCAGTTGCCGACGTTAGGGCTGCTAACAGGAAGTCACCTGCATGGGGAGCTGCTACAGCTCTAAGTCAGGCAGTAACGAAGAAAATCCTGAATAACATTGGAGCCAGGATGCAGCCCTGCTTTACTCCGCTTCAAATGTCGAAGGCATCTGATGTTGAGCCATCAAAGACCACGGTGCCCTTGATGTCCTCGTGGAAAGATCTGATGATGCTGAGGAACCTGGGTGGGCATTCGATCTTGGGGCGGATCTGGAACAGGCCAGCTCTGCTGACGAGGTCAAAGGTCTTCGTCAGATCTATGAAGGCTACGAAGAGTGGCTGCTTCTGTTCCCTGCATTTCTCCTGCAGTTGTCTGAGGGAAAAGACCATGTCGATGGTGGACCTGTTAGCTCGGAATCCGCATTGTGATTCTGGATACTCTCTCTGCAGGTACTTGGAGCCTCTTCAATGTGACTCGAGCAAACAGCTTTCCGACTATGCTGAGGAGGGAGATGCCACGGTAATTGTTGCAGTCTGTCACCTTAATTCTTATATAGCGTGACAATGTTGGTGTCCCTCATGTTCTGTGGCACCTCTCTTTCTCTCCAGCAGAGGTAGAAGATTTCATGCAGATCCATGAGCAGGTTACCTCTGCACCACTTTAAGGTCTCAGCAGAAATAACGTCTTTTCCAGGAGCTTTGTCAGAAGCAAAGGAGTCTGGGGCCTCGATGAGTTCTTCGAGGGTCGGTTCGCTGTCGATCTCCATTAACACAGGCAGGCACTAAATGGCGCTCAGGGCGTCTTCGGTGACCACATTTCTCGTGGCGTATAACTCAGAGTAGCACTAGACCCAGCGCTTCAGCTGCAGATGTTGACCAAACCACACAATAGTAGATAATGAGAAGACGACGTTTTCGGTCTGTCCTGGACATTATCAATTTGATTGTGATGAGATGAGGGAGGCACGGGCATAAGCAAAGCAAGAGAGAGGTACATTGCATTATACAGATACATTGTCTGTATCTGCTGCAGTCTGCATCTGGGAGCAGAGCAGGCGCCAATGGCGGACGGCTCGAAGGATCTGCAAGTTGCGCTGACTTGGGCAGGCTTTGTAGGCTGCTAAGGCATTTCTCGTCTCTTCGTTGACTGGTGTCATTTCTTTCCAGTGAGCCTTGAACCAGTCTGCCTACCTGCTGATCTTCTTGTCGAAGGTGGACATGGCAGCGTTAAACATAGCGTTGTTGAAGTGCTCCCATCTTAAATTAAGCGGATGTTGGCCCTGGCTGGGTCATGAAGGGCTTCTTCGAGCGCACGTGCAAAACCGTCCACCTTGTCCTGATTGCGGGTCTTGCTGGTGTCGATGCGAAGTCTGTCCTCCTTTATCGAGTGGTGAATCCTCATTGTTTGCATCTTGACCCTGCTACATACCAGGGAGTGGTCGGTGTCACAGACAGCACTCTGGTAGCTACGCGTAATCTTGGCGCTGGGTAGACTTGCACGCCTGGTAAGAATCAGGTCAAGCTGGTGCCAGTGCTTGGATCTGGGGTGTCTCCAAGAGACTGTGTTGAGGCTTTGTGCCGAAGAATGTGTTGGTGACACAGTGACTATCAGGGCAGCAGAGTTGTAGCAGACGTTGTCCATTCTCGTTCGTCTTCCCTATACCGAATTGACCAAGACAAGTGGGTTTAGAGTTGTGATCGGCACCTACTCTGGCGTTGAAGTCGCCCAGGATGAACAGTGGCTCTTTTACAGGGATTCTCGCTATGACTCTGTGTAGGTCATCGTAGAATTTTTCCTTGGCCTCTGCTGGAGAGGTCAGGGTTGGTGCGCATCCGCCAATTACACTGACTTGTCCTCTTTAGGAGAGCATAGATAAACATCGTTTTCTATGCTCTCGTCTGGAGGATATCCTTTCCATAAGAAGGAAAAGGCCCTCTCTTTCACGGATCCTGATCATGGAAGCCTGATCTCTTGGAGAGCAACAATATCCGTCTGCAGTTTGCTCAGCTCCCTAACGATGACAAGCGTTTTTCGGGCGTCGTTGATTTCTTACAGGTCGTCAGAGAAACCTGGTGTCAGTGTCCTGACGTTCCATGTGCCCAGCTTTAGGCAGTTGATATTTTCTTTCTGAATCTGGGATTGCTTGGGTACAAAGTTGTCGGTCAGCTTGTCGGTTTTCACTCTAAATCCCACGCACCCAGTGAGGTTAACGGACCGTGACGTTACACCAACATCTTACTGGCTGGGTTTGTCCAGCTTGAGGCAGGTGATTGTTTATCAATTATATATTATATATATTATAATATATAATAGTGGTGGGTTTGCCCCCAGTGGGGGGGGGCAAGCCCACCACGCCGTCAAAGGACTGTCAGGGGCTAGCCCACCACGCCGTCATAGGACTGTCAGGGGCTAGCCCACCACAGAGGTCATGGGACTGTCAGGGGCTAGCCCACCACAGAGGTCATGGGACTGTCAGGGGCTAGCCCACCACAGAGGTCATGGGACTGTCAGGGGCTAGCCCACCACAGAGGTCATGGGACTGTCAGGGGCTAGCCCACCACAGAGGTCATGGGACTGTCAGGGGCTAGCCCACCATGAGGTCATAGGACTGTCAGGGGCTAGCCCACCACGAGGTCATGGGACTGTCAGGGGCTAGCCCACCATGCCGTCATGGGACTGTCAGGGGCTAGCCCACCACGCCGTCATAGGACTGTCAGGGGCTAGCCCACCACAGAGGACATAGGACTGTCAGGGGCTAGCCCACCACGCCGTCATGGGACTGTCAGGGGCTAGCCCACCACAGAGGACATAGGACTGTCAGGGCTAGCCCACCACAGAGGACATAGGACTGTCAGGGGCTAGCCCACCACAGAGGTCATGGGACTGTCAGGGGCTAGCCCACCACAGAGGTCATGGGACTGTCAGGGGCTAGCCCACCACAGAGGTCATGGGACTGTCAGGGGCTAGCCCACCACAGAGGTCATGGGACTGTCAGGGGGCTAGCCCACCACAGAGGTCATGGGACTGTCAGGGGCTAGCCCACCACAGAGGTCATGGGACTGTCAGAGGCTAGCCCACCACAGAGGTCATAGGACTGTCAGGGGGCTAGCCCACCACAGAGGTCATGGGACTGTCAGGGGCTAGCCCACCACAGAGGTCATGGGACTGTCAGAGGCTAGCCCACCACAGAGGTCATAGGACTGTCAGGGGGCTAGCCCACCACAGAGGTCATGGGACTGTCAGAGGCTAGCCCACCACAGAGGTCATAGGACTGTCAGGGGGCTAGCCCCCACAGAGGTCATGGGACTGTCAGGGGCTAGCCCACCACAGAGGTCATGGGACTGTCAGGGGCAAGCCCACCACAGAGGTCATAGGACTGTCAGGGGGCTAGCCCACCACAGAGGACATGGGACTGTCAGAGGCTAGCCCACCACAGAGGTCATGGGACTGTCAGAGGCTAGCCCACCACAGAGGTCATGGGACTGTCAGAGGCTAGCCCACCACAGAGGACATGGGACTGTCAGAGGCTAGCCCACCACAGAGGTCATGGGACTGTCAGAGGCTAGCCCACCACAGAGGTCATGGGACTGTCAGAGGCTAGCCCACCACAGAGGTCATGGGACTGTCAGAGGCTAGCCCACCACAGAGGTCATGGGACTGTCAGAGGCTAGCCCACCACAGAGGTCATGGGACTGTCAGAGGCTAGCCCACCACAGAGGTCATGGGACTGTCAGGGGCTAGCCCACCAAGAGGTCATGGGACTGTCAGGGGCTAGCCCACCACAGAGGTCATGGGACTGTCAGAGGCTAGCCCACCACAGAGGACATGGGACTGTCAGGGCTAGCCCACCACAGAGGTCATGGGACTGTCAGGGGCTAGCCCACCACAGAGGTCATGGGACTGTCAGAGGCTAGCCCACCACAGAGGACATGGGACTGTCAGGGGCTAGCCCACCACAGAGGTCATGGGACTGTCAGGGGCTAGCCCACCACAGAGGTCATGGGACTGTCAGAGGCTAGCCCACCACAGAGGTCATGGGACTGTCAGGGGCTAGCCCACCACAGAGGACACAATTTCAACATTTCTGCCAAGTGAATCATTGCACATCCATTCCACCAGATAACTAAACCTCACATGTAGGTTCATTTTGAACAAATGTTGCTCTAGTTTATACATGTTCAAATTCGAATCTAAAAATCAGCAGAGCTCTGATGATCTCTAAGAGCAAAAATGTTTATTGAAGAAAATATATACACCTTGGGGGGGGGGCAACGTTATCGCTAGATTTATGACTAGTCAGGACTATTTACATGGTTAAATCTAATTTATTTTTATTATGCCACATTTATCTTTGCTGGTTATTCTCGCTTTTTGTTCCGTTCAGTTCCGCTTGTGTTCTCTCACCGAGAACATTATGAGGGAACTTTCTTTAATTCCTCATTAATGAAGTGAGTGAAGCACCGGCGGCCCAAATATTCCTGAGGCCACAACAACATATTGTTCCGTACAGAAACATTTGGTAAATATTGCCAACTGTTCCACCTGTCTCTGGCTCGTCACCTGTCCCTGGCTCGTCATCTGCCCCTGGCTCGTCACCTGCCCCTGGTTCGTCACCTGCCCCTGGCTCGTCACCTGCCCCTGGCTCGTCACCTGCCCCTGGCTCGTCACCTGCCCCTGGCTCGTCATCTGCCCCTGGTACAACACCTGCCCTTGACTCAACACCTGCCCCTGGCTCGTCACCTGCCCCTGGCTCGTCACCTGCCCCTGGCTCGTCATCTGCCCCTGGTACAACACCTGCCTTGACTCAACACCTGCCCCTGGCTCGTCACCTGCCCCTGGCTCGTCACCTGCCCCTGGCTCGTCACCTGCCCCTGGCTCGTCACCTGCCCCTGGCTCGTCATCTGCCCCTGGTACAACACCTGCCCTTGACTCAACACCTGCCCCTGGCTCGTCACCTGCCCCTGGCTCGTCACCTGCCCCTGGCTCGTCACCTGCCCCTGGCTCAACACCTGCCCTGGCTCGTCATCTGCCCCTGGCTCAACACCTGCCCCTGGCTCGTCACCTGCCCCTGGCTCAACACCTGCCCTTGGCTCAACACCTGCCCCTGGCTCGTTACCTGCCCCTGGCTCGTCACCTGCCCCTGGCTCACACCTGCCCTTGACTCAACACCTGCCCCTGGCTCGTTACCTGCCCCTGGCTCAACACCTGCCCCTGGCTCAACACCTGCCCCTGACTCAACACCTGCCCCTGGCTCAACACCTGCCCCTGGCTCAACACCTGCCCCTGGCTCAACACCTGCCCCTGGCTCAACACCTGCCCCTGGCTCGTCACCTGCCCTTGGCTCATCAATGTCCCTGACTCAACACCTGTCCCTGACTCAACACCTGTCCCTGACTCAACACCTGCCCCTGGCTCGTCACCTGCCCTTGGCTCATCACATGTCCCTGACTCAACACCTGTCCCTGACTCAACACCTGCCCTGCTCGTCACCTGCCCCTGGCTCAACACCTGCCCTTGACTCAACACCTGCCCCTGGCTCGTTACCTGCCCCTGGCTCAACACCTGTCCCTGACTCAACACCTGCCCCTGACTCAACACTGCCCCTGGCTCAACACCTGCCCCTGGCTCAACACCTGCCCCTGGCTCAACACCTGCCCCTGGCTCAACACCTGCCCTGGCTCGTCACCTGCCCTTGGCTCATCACATGTCCCTGACTCAACACCTGTCCCTGACTCAACACCTGCCCCTGGCTCGTCACCTGCCCCTGGCTCGTCACCTATCCCTGACTCAACACCTGCCCCTGGCTCGTCACCTGCCCCTGCTCGTCACCTGCCCTTGACTCATCACCTATCCCTGACTCAACACCTGCCCCTGGCTCGTTACCTGCCCCTGGCTCAACACCTGCCCCTGGCTCAACACCTGTCCCTGACTCAACAGCTGCCCCTGGCTCAACACCTGCCTCTGACTCATCACCTGTCCCTGACTCAACAGCTGCCCAGGGTGCCCCTGGTTACATCATGCTCACTGAGGGACTACACACAGCTCTCCCTGCTGGTGCTGAGGTCGTGTGGGAAGACTCCGGGTTGAGGGCCACGGCTGAGGAGCGGCGGGGCAGTGTGGAGGAGGAGGAGTGAAGGTGAAGGAGCTGCCCGGCCGGTGCAGGAGGCAGAGCGCCCTACACGACCTTGGTACCGGCTCAGTGTCGCCGGTGATGCAACGGACATCGGACGAGCCATCCGGCTCTCCACAGAATCCCCGGCATGCAAAATGGAGCCGCTGCTGACTGCTGTGATGCCTCCACCGCTGTACTCCAACATGGCACCAGTCGGGTCAATCATGCCGGAGCTACGGTTCATCATGGCCGCTCCGCAGGTTGAGTCCATGATGGCAACCTGAGCTGGGATTTAGGATGGCACTTGCGGCTGGATTAACGATGGCTCCTGCAGCAGGACTGGCAGTGGTGCCTCTAGTCATGGTGGAGGCCGGGGCAGCGAGCGTGGTGGCCTCCTGACGCACGGAGTCCGGGGTCTCCACCTGGTGCTCAGTCTGAAATACACAAACATGAACGTTAATTAGTACAAATTGCACTGCACTAACGAGGACATAGATTGACAGGACACAACAGGCGGCGTATTGGTTGATGCGAGACGGTTCCTTTTTACATGCAACTCATATTAATAATAATAACAATAGCCCGTGCTCATCAATACATACCTCATGGTGTTGGTCTGGCAGCCAAATACATTGTTTATGAACGATAACGCTTTACAAGCGACTCACAACTGATGACGTTCAAACACTTCCCAAACAATTCTTCACTAATCTAACCTAATTTGGACCTTACTATACACAAATTTTTGTATATAATAATCTTGTATTTATGAATTATTGAATGAATCTTTGGGCCCACGTGTTGCTGCATAGTTTGAGGACGGCTTGTTAACATATATGTCTAACCTAAGTTTGAAACAAAACACTATTCTCACGTCAAATGTATTAGGAGGGTGGCGTGGCGTTCTCCCCTTCTGCAGTGCCACTATCACCGAGGGTGGTATCCCGGTCACACCCCCGGCCTTGTACCCCATGAGGAGTGGGATAAGGCCAATGGTCCCCCGAGACGCAGTCTCCACAACCATCAATGCACACAGCTCAGTACCCTCGGTCTGGCCTCCACAAATAACAAACTCTCTCAGGTCGCCAACCAGGCTTGCTCATCTGCCGCCACCAGGTAAACTTCAACAACATAATGGTGCTCGGTCCTAACTCAAGCTTTGATGGCGGTATTCATACTCAGTCATAAGCCCAGGTAAACAGTTTACAAAGTGAAAATGGAGACTTAATACCAAACACAATAATAAAAGTAACATATTTTGTGACGAGCTCACACCCGCTTCTCGGATCTTACTCCCCCTCTCACAGCGCTACTGTTCACTTAAAGGGAGCATCTTAATAACTCACCAGGAAGAATTATTCAAACCCGGCCTGCCCTCATGGAGAGTAAGGAGAGTCAGGCGTTCCCTGGGTCTTCAGTCAGTGTATATGCAGACACTAAGACCAGGTTCCTCCCTGCCGGCTTGCCCGCCACAAATGTCGAAATAGCCTAAGGTCGCCAATCTGACCACAGCTCCACTTAAGGCCACATAAATTTCTCTATGTTTAGTGGAACACCTGTTCCAGTCTGCTAATTACTTACTTATTTGTGTTCAGCACTCAGTCTAATCCAAGATGATAAACATAAGAGGATGAAGGAGTGGAACTAAACACTATATAAAATTTGAACCTTTACTGGAATTAGGAGTACAAAGCTTAAGGCCCAAAAATATCTCAAATGTTTTTATATATGGCAACACTCCTCAATGAAAGACTTTGACAATTTTGCAAAATCCATCCATATTTCTAGTCAGAATTCATTAAGCTATCACTTTTTAGTTTTCTTGCAAAGAAGGTCACAATAATTTGACTTAATAATATTTACTTTAACTTCTCACTAACAATACACAGTTAATCTGGATCACCTGCATTAAGAACATCACCAAAATTTACACTTAGCCAAAAATTGTCATAATCTGAGCCCTTCTTGCTACCACAATCTCCCAACGTACACGAAATAAGATTCACTTCTATCAA
The DNA here is from genome assembly GCA_020271785.1 of Procambarus virginalis. Taxonomy (NCBI): domain Eukaryota; kingdom Metazoa; phylum Arthropoda; class Malacostraca; order Decapoda; family Cambaridae; genus Procambarus; species Procambarus virginalis. Next base: position 25,756 of record WNGS01118824.1, read on the forward strand.
TAAGGGGAAAAGGAGGAAATTTTAATCTACTTTACTGTCGAAGCATGGAAGCTGTAGTCATTACAGCCCCGAGCAGTGGACTGATGATCCCTCCGGTACTCTGTGTGGATACTGCAGGGCTCCTCTTCCACTCTCTTCTCTGTAGAATCACAGTAGATCTCTTCACAGCAGCAGGTCGACGGCTTCCGACTACTGAGCTCCTCTGATGATTACACTGGGAGGCGGCGAATGTCGCCCAACCTCCA
>WNGS01118825.1:0-13382 GCA_020271785.1 Procambarus virginalis
ACATCAGTATACACACAAGCAAGGTATACATCAGTATACACACAAGCAAGGTATACCTCAGTATACACAAGCAAGTATACCTCAGTATACACACAAGCAAGGTACACCTCATACCACACAAGCAAGGTATACCTCAGTATACACACAAGCAAGGTATACCTCAGTATACACCACACAAGCAAGGTATACCTCAGTATACACACACAAGCAGGTATACCTCAGTATACACACAAGCAAGTATACCTCAGTATATACACACACAAGTATACCTCAATATACACACACAAGCAAGGTATACTCAGTATACACACAGAAGCAAGGTATACCTCAGTATACACACAAGCAAAGTATACCTCAGTATACACACAGACAAGGTATACTTCAGTATACACACAGAAGCAAGGTATACCTCAGTATACACACAGAAGCAAGGTATACCTCAGTATACACACAGAAGCAAGGTATACCTCAGTATACCACACAAGCAAGGTATACCTCAGTATACACACTGACACCCGCTACGTCGTCTTGTAACTCACCATAATATAGTTCCTAATTAATAATATACCTGTACATTGTTAGGTGGCCAATAGACATAAAGCATTTCAAGTGCCACTCCATCACTTTATATATAAACCAGTCGACGATAATTGGCAGAGAGCCTGACCCGGGTTGTTAACTGGTATTTACCGTCAAGTTATACTAGAGTTTATATAAAGATTTGTTATATTGTGCGGTTAACGACTCATTTAAAGACCGAGATGTTTAAAAAAAAACCTTTAATATACTGTGATCACAAATTGTCTAAAATTCAACTACGTGTTTATAATGTTGGTCTTACCGTAATTAGAAGGCCCGCTCGCTGCTCATTTAGTCACACTGGTCATTAATTCCCCGCGAAAAGTTTGCGTTTCTTGTAAGAGGTAATCCAGAGTTGAGGACGAGTGGAGGCGAGTGAGGGAGGACCGACGGACGCGCGCGCGACACACCACTCACCACCGCTACCCAGAGCCACACTGGCGGCACTGGTCTTGTCCTCCAGGGGGGGCTAGATTCACGAAGCAGTTACGCAAACACTTACGAGCCTATGCATCGTTTCTCAATCGTTAGCGGCTTTGTTTACAATTCTTAAACAGTTAATGAGCTCCGAAGCACCAGGAGGCTGTTTATAACAATACAACAGTTGATTGGGACGTTTTCATTCTTGTAAACTGTTTAATAAATGTAACCAAAGCCGTCACAGATTGGGGAAAGATGTACACGTTCGTAAGTACCTGCGTAACTGCTTCGTGAATCTGGCTCCTGCTCCCAGCACACGTGGGCCACCTGCCCAGGGTAACGTGGGCCACCTGCCCTCAGGGTGACGTGGACCACCTGCCCTCAGGGTGACGGGGGCCACCTGCCCTCAGGGTGACGTGGGCCACCTGCCCTCAGGGGACGTGGGCCACCTGCCCTCAGGGTGACGTGGGCCACCTGCCCTCAGGGTGACGTGGGCCACCTGCCCTCAGGGTGACGTGGGCCACCTGCCTCAGGGTGACGTGGGCCACCTGCCCTCAAGGTGACGTGGGCCACCTGCCCTCAGGTGACGTGGGCCACCTGCCCTCAGGGTGACGGGGCCACCTGCCCTCAGGGTGACGTGGGCCACCTGCCCTCAGGTGACGGGGGCCACCTGCCCTCATGGTGACGGGCCACCTCCTTTGCCCTCCAAGGTGACGTGGGCCACCTGCTGTGGTGGTCTGTGTATAGCTGAGATAGTCTTGGTAGTAAGGTTGATGTAAAGTCATTCCTGGTTACTGACTTAATAATAATAAACGATTACATGATAGAGTAGCTCCCAAGCTTGGCAGGCGTCCTGTGTGCTGTTTACCTTCTCTAGTGGCGTCCAGCCGCCGCACATAGAAAACGGATGGTACCATTTTCTGTGAACATGACATCCCTCCTTTTCTTTAAAAAGAATGAATACAGGATGTCTACCATGCTTGTAGCACAAAGCAAAGTTATTGACACAAAGTAAGTTATTAACATATCAAGAGATATTGCATACATTTAACATTAATTAAACACACAAAGAATTTAAACAATCTTTACCACAAAGGATTTCAATGTTAAAAATACATATGCAATGTTAAACAAACATGAAAGAAACTGTAATACAAAGTTACAAAATATTGAATGAGAGATCTGCATTATTCAAACAATATTAAATTTAGTTCAGCATAACAAGTAAATACTTTGCATTACATAGGAACACAATTAATCATCATATCGTGTAGGGCGTTTAACATGTCGTTTTGGACGAGAGTCCTTAAATACAAAAATCCCTCGATGAATTGTTTATCGAGTTATAACTCATTTTTTCTTTTCTTTTGCACGACTTTGCACTTCATCATTTTCTACACTATTTGGAATCACTTTGAAATAAGCCATATTACGTGTTATACTATGATCTCTATTACTCGCTGTTACCATAGTTCCTTTTACACTAATCACTTTATATGGTTTTGTATCATACGGCATATCTAGCTTTCCCTCTTTTTTCTTTTAACGAGAACAGTATCTCCAACCTTTATGAATTGTTCCTTTGCACGTTGATCATGAGCAATTTTCATTTTGCCCTTCGCTAGTGCATCCTTCTGAGCGAGACGTTTATCCGTTACCTTGGCTGGCATGACAGGTAGTGCGATCCTCATAGGACGTCCAAATAAAAGTTCGCCAGGCGACTTGCCCAGTGTTCCATGCGGTGTTGCACGGTAGTTCCTGAAAAAAGACATAGCTTGTTTCCAGGATCGTCCTTCGGCATGAGCACAGCGTACAGCTTTCATGAGAGGTTGCATGAATCTCTCTACTTCTCCATTTGCTTGAGGATGTAGTGGCATCACACGGCGGTGTTTGAATCCAATATGCTCAGCAAAGTTGACAAAGTCTTGTCCATTAAATGGCGGTCCATTGTCCGTCTTGACAACTTCAGGAATGCCAAAGTTTGAAAAGATCTTGTCGAGTTCGGGATGACAGCCTTTGCAGATGTGGAAGTGATGATTTCTACTTCTGGATAACGTGAGTGATCATCAATGACTACCATCAAGTACTCTCCAGTTGGTAGCGGTCCACAGAAATCCATCGATACTTCCATCCATGGTGCAGCAGGTAGTGGTGAAGGTTGTAGAGGTGTTGGTCTTGAAGTATCCACTGCAGCTTGGCAAGGGACACAGGCATCATGCATGTCCTTAGCTTGACGATCAATGCCAGGAAACCACACCTTTTCTCGTAGCAGCTGTTTGGTCCTTACAAGACCTTGGTGTCCTTGATGTGCAAGCTTCAGAGCACGTTGCTGGAGAACAGCTGGAATGACGATACGAGTACCTCGCAGCACGGTGTCGCGTTGTTGCGTAACACTTAATTCTGTCTGGATGCGTTCAAGTGCTTTGAATGCATCTTGGTCAACTCCTGAGGGTGGGATGCGTGGAAACTTTTTCTTAGTCAATGCATCCACTGTTGCTTGCAGAGTTGGGTCCTCTAGGGTTGCAGTACGGATTTCATCAAGAGTGAGAGCCTTAGGGACTGCATCACAGGTTACAGAGTGTACATATTCCTCGGCAACTTGCTGATGCTTGGTGATGGTGAAACTGTTGGCAGGATGTCGACTGATGTAATCAGCGGGATTGCCTGCACCTGGCTTGTATTTCACCGTAAAGTTGTATGGTTGCAGACGAAGAGCCCATCTCTCAATGCGAGCTGGTGGTTTGGACTTTGGATTATTGAAGATGGTCTCCAACGGTTTGTGGTCAGTGACTATCGTGGTAAAGGGTGCACCAAGCAGATACACATTGAAGTGTTCACAGCCCCATACAAAGAGCAAGAGCTTCCTTCTCTGTCTGACTGTATCGTTGCTCAACATCTGTGAGAGAACGGCTGGCATAGGCAATTACTACTCTTGAATCTGGTTGACCAGGTTTGTGTTGGGCTAACACAGCACCTAAACCAACAGGACTAGCATCCACCGTTAACTCAGTGTCCATTGATGGATCAAAGTATGCAGCAGTCGCATTTTCTACTAGTGCATCTTTCACAGCATCAAATGCATTTTGCTCGACATCGCTCCAGTACCATGATGCATTTTTCTTCAGGAGCTCACGTAGAGGCTTCGTAATGGTAGCAAAATCTGGAATGAAGCGAGAACAGTAGTTTGCCATTCCCAGAAAACTATGTACTTCAGTGGATGTTGAAGGAGGTGCAGCATTCTTGATATCTGCAACTTTCTTAGGATCTGGAGACAGACCTTTGTCACTAAGTACATGTCCAAAGAATTCAATTTTATGTTTATTGAACTCACACTTTGCTCGGCTTAGCGTCAAATTCTTTTCTCGTAAGCGTTGCAATGTTGCACGAAGAGCTTTGTCGTGTTCAGCTTGGGTACGGCCATAAACAATGATGTCATCAGACATGTTGTCAGCATTAGGTATATCTTGCAATACCTGGCTGATGATGTGCTGGAATACTTCAGCAGCACTGTTAATACCAAAACTCAGGCGCTTGTACCTATACAGACCTCGATGTGTCGTAAACGTTGTGATGAATCGACTCTCATCATCAAGTTCAAGCTGATGATAGCCCTTGTTTAAATCTAACTTGCTGAATACAGTTGCACCATTCAAGCGGTATATCATATCATCTACAGTGGGTGTAGGATGGCGTTCACGCATTATTGCCTTGTTGGGAACACGCATGTCTACACAAATGCGTATCTCATCTGGATTCTTCGGCTTTGGTGGAGTGACAATTGGGCTTACCCATGGTGTTGGGCCTGTTACCGGTTCAATGATATCTAGTTCTATCAGCCTATCCAGTTCGGCATCGACTTTCTTGCGAGTATGGAATGGTTGTCGGCGATGTGGTTGGGCAACTGGAATTACATCTGGGTTGATATGCAGATGTACCTTGCTATCAGTATAACAACCTATGGATTTAAACCGATCAGAAAATTCAGCAACAATAGCATCAACATTGTTTGCAGATTCCACTGCTACAGCATTAGAAAGCTGAAGTAGCCCCAATTTGGTTGAAGTCTTGTAACTGAGTAAAGACTCCTTTGCATTCCTAACAACATGGAATGTAGTAATGAGCATTGCATTCTTTGACTTAATCTCTGCAGTGAAAGTTCCAATCACTGGTAAGGCTACCTTTGAAGCATAGGCAGTGGCTTTGCCATTATAGTTTTCAAGCTTTGGGAACTGTTTTTAAATTTTCATAGTGGCACTCAGCAATGGTGTCAATGTTTGATCCAGTGTCAATGAGAATTTTGAGACAAATGCCAGCAATGTATACTATAGTCTCTGGGTTGTTTGGAAGATCATTCCATTTTGTGATTGATTGTACTCCATAAATATAATCACATTCACTGTCATCTGAGACTGGTTGTAATGAAATGTTGTCTTGTATATTATTAACATTCTTGATTTGAGGTGCAATATTGTGTTTGCCACCTCGACTCCTATGACTTGATCCTCGTACATTGCTTTTATTTATTGATTGTGGTTTCTTTAGTGCGGAACGACACATAGCACCAAAATGACCTAGTTTTCTACACTCATAGCACTTCTTACCTTGTGCAGGACAAACATTATCTTGGTGTGGGTAGTCTCCTCCACAATTGTAACATTTATTATTGACAACCTCTGATGTGAGTCGTTGTGACTGCTTGAGTCTTGTTCCATGACTCCAGTTGTGATGTGGTTCTCGGCTCAATTTAATGTTAGGTTTGGCATGATATCTTCTATAATCATGGTGTAATCCCTGAACCTTACATACTTCATGACTGTTAGTAACAGTGGCAGAACCGTTGTTGGCACTGCACTCCATGATACGAGCATCACGTGCAGCATCTTCCATTCGACGAGCCATATCCAGTATCTTGGTAAGAGAACTTTCATCATCAACAAGTTCTAGAGCTCTTCGACGAAGACGTGTAGATGTGCATGTTTCAATTATTTGCTGTTTGATTTCTTTGTCAACATCAGCAAACTCACAGTGGGCTGCTAAACCCTGCAGACGTGTATGGTATTGATCAACAGTTTCATTAGAGAGTTGTTTTGCTCTCCTGAAATGCATAATTTCCATAGCAGTATTTTGCCTTGGTTTGAAATGCTCAGTTAATTTGGCCTTGGCAGTGTCATAATCTTTGGCACCACCAGTATCTTTCAGTGTATCAAAGATGTCACAAACTCTATCACCTGCATAGTGAAGCAGAAAGGCACGCTTTCTTTCAGCACTTTTGATATCAGAAACTATCAACAAATTTTCAAACCTTTTAAGCCATTTGACCCACCTCTGTGACAGGTTTGTCTGGTCACAGTCAGGATCAAATGCAGGAAACTGAGGTATATTTGCCATTTTTACTGAATAAATTTAAACTTATCACTTAAATGTTCCTCAGAATATATAACACTTACTGCACTGTATATGTTATTTAAGAATTCACTGTAATTACTTTAATTTTGCAAAGCACACAAGCATTTTAATGCAAAAGTTCACAACAGTGCACAACACAGCAGCAACTGATTTCTTACCTAACCCTTGTGTACATGTGTTGTTACTCCTACTCACAGCAGCACAGCAGTTGGTACAGCAATTGTCAGCAGTTGGTACAGCAGTAGGCAGCAGTTGGTTCACAGCGTGAAGAATTTTGTAGCACGGAGCGTCGTTTCGTAACCAAAACATCGGGTTTTGTACACTGCATCAAAGCGTCGTTTCGTACACAGCGTCGGCAGATTCCTCTCTCACAGCAACAATCAGCACAGCTTGGGTAGCACACAGCATTGGCCAGCACACAGCAACGGCCAGCACACAGCAACGATCAGCACACAGCAACAGTCAGCACACAGCATGGGGTTGCATACAGCATCGGGTATGGAGCTCACAGCTTCTCTTTCCTCTTCTGGGCGCGTGAGGCAGCATGCTTCTTCCTTGTGTTTTGTTGAACAAAATACCTGCATTCCCAGTTCATCGTCGTCGCCAGTGTGGTGTCTGTGTATAGCTAAGATAGTCTTGGTAGTAAGGTTGATGTAAAGTCATTCCTGGTTACTGACTTTAATAATAATAAACGATTACATGATAGAGTAGCTCCCAAGCTTGGCAGGCGTCCTGTGTGCTGTTTACCTTCTCTAGTGGCGTCCAGCCGCCGCACATAGAAAACGGATGGTACCATTTTCTGTGAACATGACACTGCCCTCAAGGTGACGTGGGCCACCTGCCCTCAGGGTGACGTGGGCCACCTGCCCTCAGGGTGACGTGGGCCACCTGCCCTCAGGGTGACGTGGGCCACCTGCCCTCAGGGTGACGGGGGCCACCTGCCCTCAGGGTGACGGGGGCCACCTGCCCTGATCACTGGGGACAGATCACCAAGAGTTAGGGCCAGTTTACCTCGTGTGACGTCACCATCCCAATTTCCTATCTAATTATATCTAACTATTCATCACAGAACAAAAGATATTCAAAAACAAAATTTATAATATAATAATACAACAAGAACAATGAGAAAAAGTTTGAAAAGAAAGTGCTCGACGTGACAGTGGTGTTGGCGGCGGCGACCTGCGGCTACCTGTACCACGCCCACGCCCCCGAGGGTGGCCCCACGCCCGCCCCGCCCCTCAGACCCGCCACCGCCCACCCCTTCCCGCCAGCCCCCACCCACAACACCTGCCGCCCCACCCTCGACCTGGAGGCCGCATTCGACAAGCTCTACCCACTGGAGGGCCCCTGCCTGGAGGGCCCCTGCCCCAGGGAAGGGCCCTGCGGGAGGAATTGAAGACATATGTCCTGCCTATTGTGGCTCAGTTTGCTGTTGTGGAGTGCGAGGCGCGCGCGCACCAGTAGAGGTACGAGTACTTGGAGTACCTCCTGAGCGGCCTCGACCTTCCTGAGATGCTCCTGGGCGACGCTATCCACGGCTGGGTGCGGGTTGAGGACGACCTCCAGGTACAGGACCTCCAAGAACACGAAGTAGAGGACCCCGAGGTACAGGTTCTAGAAGTAGATTACTTCGACCCAGAGGACCTCGACCCAGAGGACCTCGACCCAGAGGACCTCGACCCAGAGGACCCCGACCCAGAGGACCCCGACCCAGAGGACCCCGACCCAGAGGACCTCGAACCAGAGTACATCGACCAAGAGTATATCGACCAAGAGTACCTCAAGCTAGAGTATATCGACCCAGAGTACATCGACCCAGAGTACCTCGACCCAGAGTACCTCGACCCAGAGTACCTCGACCCAGAGTACCTCGAGCTGGAGGAGCTCGAGACCGGGGTGGTCTCGAACACAGGACCCCAGAAGGTGAGGCTTCAGGAGCCCCGGGACACAAGGCCGTGGACGTCGGACTCCGTGCCGCTGCCGCGTCTGGGGGACCAGACGGTGTCCTACACGCAGAGTCTGCTCTCCGACGTCCACACTAAAGTGTCCAACATTTACATCACAGTGTACGACATACACTGCTCAGTGTTCACCACCATGGGCATTTCTCTACAGAACTGGACGACCACCGCCAAGCAGCAGCAGGCTGCCCGTCCGGCCGGACCGCATATATCGCCAGAAGAGTTCATGCAGCAGACGCAGCTCATACTGATGAGTATGCTGCTGGGCATCGCTGCCATAGTGGTGGTTGCCATAACCGTGCGCGTCCACCTGCCACGGCTCAGGGGGAATATGGCGCCATTAGCCCCTGTGATCTAGCGAGCTATGGGTACCGGGTTGGCGCGTAAATCCCGTCGCTTGTCACAACCGTCGGCGCCGGGGCGTTGTTACTATGACGACAGAGGTCCGGACTGCCCAGTATTGGTGGCCGAAGAACCCCTGTCACGTCCTCTGAGGTACACCGCCTGAGACCACACAGGGCACGCATGACCACGCTCGTTCGAGCGGTGGTCACCACTGGGTACAGGACCTCGACGCAGCGCACCTCGACGCAGCGCACCTCGACGCAGCGCACCTCGACGCAGCGCAACTCGACCCAGAGACTCCGGACACTTCAAGCTGCCATCGGTCGACTTAGCGATCATTTCGAACACTTCCGTTCCTGTTTACAATGATACCTGTTTTTCTATTTTTTTTTCATTTTACTCAAAGCTCATATGAGCGTAACTCGACCCAGCGTAGGTGGTGGTGAAGGGTAGGGAAGGTGGTGAAGGGTAGGGAAGGTGGTGAAGGGTAGGGTAGATGGTGAAGGGTAGGGTAAGTGGTGAAGGGTAGGGTAGGTGGTGAAGGGTAGGGAAGGTGGTGAAGGGTAGGGTAGGTGGTCGTCGTAAGGGTAGGGTAGGAGGTGAAGGGTAGGGTGGTGGTGAAGGGTAGGGTAGGTGGTGAAGGGTAGGGTAGAGTGGTGAAGGGTAGGGAAAGGTGGTGAAGGTAGGGATGTGGTGAAGGGTAGGGAAGGTGGTGAAGGGTAGGGAGTTGTGGTGAAGGGTAGGGAAGGTGTGAGGAGTAGGGAGAAGGTGGTGAAGGTAGGGTAGGTGGTGAAGGGTAGGGAAGGTGTGAAGGGTGGGAGGGTGGTAGATAAGGAAGGGTAGGGTAGGTGGTGAAGGGTAGGGTAGGTGGTGAAGGGTAGGGAAGGTGGTGAAGGGTAGGGAAGGTGGTGAAGGGTAGGGAAGGTGGTGAGGGAAGGGTAGGTGATGAAGGGAAGGGTAGGTGATGAAGGGAAGGGTAGGTGGTGAAGGGTAGTGTAGGTGGTGAAGGGTAGGGTAGGTGGTGAAGGGTAGGGAAGGTGGTGAGGGTAGGGAAGGTGGTGAAGGGTAGGGAAGGTGGTGAAGGGTAGGGAAGGTGGTGAAGGGTAGGGAAGATGGTGAAGGGTAGGGAAGGTGGTGAAGGGTAGGGAAGGTGGTGACGGGTAGGGTAGGTGGTGAAGGGTAGGAAGGTGGTGAAGGGTACGGGGTAGGTGGTGAAGGTAGGGCAGGTGGTGAAGGGTAGGGTAGGTGGTGAAGGGTAGGGTAGGTGGTGAAGGGTCGGGAAAGTGCTAAAGGGTAGGGAAGGTGGTTGCAGGGAACGGGAAGGTGGTGAAGGGTAGGTGGTGAAGGGTAGGGACGGTGGTGAAGGGTCGGGAAGATGGTGCAGGGTAGGGTAGGTGGTGCAGGGTAGGAAGGTGGTGAAGGGTAGGGAAGGGTCGGTGAAGGGTAGGTGAAGGGTCGGCGTGGTGAAGGGTAGGGAAGGTGGTGAAGGGTAGGGACGGTGGTGAAGGGAAGGGAAGGTTGGTGAAGGGTAGGTGGTGAAGGGTAGGGTAGGTGGTGAAGGGTAGGGAAGGTGGTGAAGGGTAGGGAAGGTGGTGAAGGGCTGGGAAGTGGTGAGGCAGGGAGGTGGTGAAGGGGTAGGGCAGGTGGTGAAGGGTAGGGAAGGTGGTGAAGGGTAGGGCCGGTGGTGAAGGGTAGGGAAGGTGGTGACGGGTAGGCCGGTGGTGAAGGGCTAGGAAGGTGGTGAAGGGTAGGGTAGGTGGTGCAGGGTAGGGTAGGTGGTGAAGGGTAGGGCAGGTGGTGAAGGGTAGGGCAAGGTGGTGACGGGTAGGGAAGGTGGTGACGGGTAGGGAAGGTGGTGAAGGGTAGGGACGGTGGTGAAGGGCTAGGGACGGTGGTGAAGGGAAGGGAAGGTGGTGAAGGGTACGGGAAGGTGGTGAAGGGTAGGGCAGGTGGTGAAGGGTAGGGTAGGTGGTGAAGGGTAGGGTAGGTGGTGAAGGGTAGGGCTAGGTGGTGAAGGGTAGGGAAGGTGGTGACGGGTCGGGAAGGTGGTGAAGGGTAGGGAAGGTGGTGCAGGGTCGGACGGTAGTGACGGGTAGGGCAGGTGGTGAAGGGTAGGGCAGGTGGTGAAGGGTAGGGCAGGTGGTGAAGGGTCGGGAGGGTGGTAGACGGGTAGGGAAGGTGGTGCAAGGGTAGGGAAGGTGGTGAAGGGTAGGGAAGGTGGTGAAGGGTAGGGTGGGTGAAGGGTAGGGCAGGTGGTGAAGGGTAGGGAAGGTGGTGACGGGTAGGGAAGGTGGTGACGGGTAGGGAAGGTGGTGAAGGGTAGGGAAGGTGGTGCAGGGTAGGGAAGGTGGTGAAGGGTAGGGTAAGGTGGTGAAGGGTAGGGTAGGTGGTGAAGGGTAGGAGGGCAGGTGAAGGGTAGGGAAGGTGGTGAAGGGTAGGGAAGGTGGCTGAAGGGTAGGGAGGTGGTGAAGGGTAGGGCAGGTGGTGAAGGGCAGGGAAGGTGGTGAAGGGTAGGGAAGGTGGTGTGAAGGGTAGGGTAGGTGGTGAAGGGTAGGGAAGGTGGTGAAGGGTAGGGAAGGTGGTGAAGGGTAGGGAAGGTGGTGAGGGCAGGGAAGGTGGTGAAGGGTAGGGACGGTGGTGAAGGGTCGGGAAGGTGGTGAAGGGAAGGGACGGTGGTGAAGGGTAGGGTAGGTGGTGAAGGGTCGGGTAGGTGGTGACGGGTAGGGAAGGTGGTGAAGGGTAGGGAAGGTGGTGACGGGTAGGGACGGTGGTGAAGGGTAGGGTAGGTGGTGCAGGGTAGGGAAGGTGGTGAAGGGTAGGGGTAGGTGGTGAAGGGTAGGGTAGGTGGTTGAAGGGTAGGGTAGGTGGTGAAGGGAAGGGAGGTGGTGAAGGGAAGGGCGGTGGTGAAGGGTATGGAGGTGGTGAAGCGTAGGGCAGGTGGTGCAGGAAGGGAAGGTGGTGAAGGGTAGGGTAGGTGGTGACGGGTCGGGTAGGTGGTGAAGGGTAGGAAAGGTGTGACGGGTAGGGAAGGTGGTGAAGGGTAGGGAAGGTGGTGAAGGGTAGGGTCGGTAGGGTGAAGGGTAGGGAAGGTGGTGAAGGGTAGGGTAGGTGGTGCGGGTCGGCAGGTGAAGGGTCGGACGGTGGTGAAGGGTAGGGAAGGTGAAGGGTAGGGAGGTGGTGACGGGTAGGAAGGTGGTGAAGGGTAGGGTAGGTGGTGAAGGGTAGGGAAGGTGACGGGTCGGGACGGTGGTGACGGGTAGGGAGGTGGTGAAGGGTAGGGTAGGTAGTGAAGGGTAGGGAAGGTGGTGAAGGGTAGGGAAGGCGGTGAAGGGTAGGGCAGGTGGTGAAGGGCGGGTAGGTCGGTGAAGGTGGGAAGGGGACGTGTAGGTGTAGGTGGGTTGAGGGTAGGGTAGGTGGGCGGGTAGGGAAGGTGGTGAAGGGTAGGGAAGGTGGTGAAGGGTAGGGTAGGTGTTGAAGGGTAGGGAAGGTGGTGAAGGGGTGAAGGGTGGGAAGGTGGTCAAGGGTAGGGTAGGGGTGAGGGTAGGGAAGGTGGTGAAGGGTAGGGTAGGTGGTGAAGGGTAGGGAGGTGGTGAAGGGTAGGGAAGGTGGTGAAGGGTAGGGAGGTGGTGAAGGGTAGGGAAGGTGGTGAAGGGTAGGTGGTGAGGGTAGGGAAGGTGGTGAAGGGTAGGGAAGGTGGTGAAGGGTAGGGTAGGTGGTGAACGGGTAGGGAGGGGTGAAGGGTAGGGAAGGTGGTGAAGGGTAGGGAAGGTGGTGAAGGGTAGGGAGGTGGTGAAGGGTAGGGAAGGTGGTGAAGGGTAGGGAAGGTGGTGAAGGGTAGGGAAGGTGGGTGAAGGTAGGGAGGTGGTGAAGGGTAGGGTAGGTGGTGAAGTAGGGTAGGTGGTGAAGGGTAGGGAAGGTGGTGAAGGTAGGGAAGTGGGAAGGGTAGGGAAGGTGGTTGAGGGTAGGGAAGGTGGTGAGGTAGGGTAAGGTGGTGATAGGGTAGGTGGTGAAGGGTAGGGAAGGTGGTGACGGGTAGGGAAGGTGGTGAAGGGTAGGGAAGGTGGTGAAGGGTAGGGAAGGTGGTGAAGGGTAGGGAGGTGGTGAAGGGTAGGGAAGGTGGTGAAGGGTAGGGAAGGTGGTGAAGGGTAGGGAGGTGGGGAGGGTAGGGAAGGTGGTGGAGGGTAGGGAAGGTGGTGAAGGGTAGGGAAGGTGGTGAAGGGTAGGGTAGGTGGTGGAGGGTAGGGAAGGTGGTGAAGGGTAGGGAAGGTTGGTGAAGGGTAGGGTAGGTGGTGAAGGGGTAGGGTAGGTGGTGAAGGGTAGGGAAGGTGGTGAAGGTAGGAAGTGGTAGGGGAAGGTGGATGAAGTGGTAGGTGTAAGGGTGGTGAAGGTGGTGACGGGTAGTAGGTGGTGAAGTAGGGTAGTGGTGAGTCGGGTGTGGTCGGAAGGGTAGGGATAGGGAGGTGTGGTAGGGAAAGAGTGTGAAGGGTAGGGTAAGGTGGTGAAGGGTAGGGAAGGTGGTGACGGTAGGGAAGTGTGAAGGTAGGGGGGGTGACGGTTAGGGAAGGTGAACGATGGTAGGGAAGGTGGGAAGAGTGGAAGTGCGAGGGTATGGTGGTTGGAAGGGTAGGGTAGGTGGTGCAGGGTAGGGGGTGTGAAGGGTAGGGTAGGTGA
>WNGS01118833.1:0-12921 GCA_020271785.1 Procambarus virginalis
TTTATTATTATTATCTAATGATGGACGCCAAGTGAGCCACTCTGCCAAACATATAAATGTAAGCACTTGCAAACTTTGTTCAGAATGTTGTTTAACAGCACCTTGATAATTGACATTTCGTCCCAAAATTGGGTTAATAACACACACACACACACACACACACACACACACAACACACACACACACACACACACACACACACACACACACACACACACACACATGTATTGGGTCTTTTCTTCGCCCTTAATTATTATTATTATTGTTATTATTATTATTATTAATATTATTATTATATGATAACTAAGGAAGTTACAATAACGTGCTTACCGCATGGTATAGTCGCCTTTAGATTTACCGGTCATTAAGGCGAACATTAGGGGGACTTGTTTTAAGTGATCCCCTGAGCGGAGGAAGGCGTGAATTGATAGTAGCTGAGTGAAGGGTCTCCTGACCACTTTAAAGGTGCCGTCTATATACCAGACCTTGGCATCCTTGAGTAGGCGCAGCTGACTGTCCGTGGCCAATATGATATGTCTGGCACACACGTCACCGTCTAGCTTGTCATATATTGTAATGTCTTTTTTTAGGAAGCCAGCAGGGATGGTTTCTGTCACCAGGCTGAAGTCCAATGCCTGAGGATGTTGAGGCCGGGAAGCCTGGCGAATTCGGTTTGCTGTCCTGACGATGTATGCTGGATTTGGAAGTTGGTGGGCATTGATATGGGTCTCCTTGAAACTCATGAGCTCTTCCTCTACCACAGATGCTGCTGAAATTAAGGGATTTGCTTTGCAGCGCTCCTTGGCAGCTACAGTAACCTTGGTCGTTGCTAGAGCACCTGGATCACCCAAATGATTGTGACAATTGGCTCCTTGCTTGAAATCCTTTCCATATTGGATGACTGTGGCAAAGCAACGGTTGCTCTTCTGTCGAATACTGCACCACCAGTAAGTCGCTAAATCCGTTTCCTTGCGTATAGTATATGTATATCCGTGACTATTATGTAGTCTTGGTTTCCCACGCCTCGTGCCTGTTGGAATTATCTCCCAGGTAAGAGGGGCGTCTTGTGACAGAGTTGATGGTATTAATTCGTCTCGGATAGACGTGTCCTGGACAACAGCGACATTCTCTATCGGAAGGTCTACCGTGAAGGATGCTTCGTACTTACTTGTTACTTCTTCTGCTAAATTTATCTCTCTGGTCGTGTTCTCATCTTCATACAATGTAAGTGTAGAGCAATCAGGACAGCACCAGAGGAAATTTGTTTCCTCTAATTTTGATTCACGTAAACGATGGTATTTTTCACTAGAAACTCCAGTACCACATTGTCTATGCCTCCATTGTTGGCATATTGCACACAGAATTGCATGATCTGACGATCTCACCTCCTTGTGGCATCCAGAACATACACATTGTTCTAAAATGTTGCCTTCCACATTTCCGTCTTTCACTTTATCTTCGTCTTCCACTTCATTTGTGTCTTCCACTTCACCAACGTAAAGTGCACATTCATCGTGCACAGCGTATGCCATTTTTCAATATTGTTGCACAAAACGTCACAGGAAATTAGGAAAGTTTGTTACAAAACTCTGGGAAACTTGTAATGCGTGACAAGCAAGAGCAGTAGTATGTCTACACCGCCCAGGTCGACCAACAACTGAACCATGTGAGGTCAGCAGACACTGACCAGGTCCACCAACTCCATCTGATTGTAAGGTGTGAAATAATACTATAGTGTATTTTTCAATCGCGTTGCCAATTATTTGATTTAAACCCACACTCTCAAGAAAACGTGTACATCACAAAACTTATATATATAATGTAGGTATATATTAGTTAGTCTTCATACATTTAAAACTTTCTAAGCAAATTGTCAGGTCGCTAAACTAAATGCTACCAATTCTCTTGGTCTGTTAAGATGAACCTTTCCCCCCCCCCTCTCTCTCTCTCTCTCTCATCTTCTCTCTCTCTCTCTCTCTCATCTTCTCTCTCTCTCTCTCCTCTCTCTCTCTCTCTCTCTCTTCTCTCTCTCTCTCTCTCTCTCTCTCTCTCTCTCTCTCTCTCTCTCTCTGACACACACACACACAGTTAGGTCACTAGATTCATGGAAACCAATGACCTCCACAATCCAGGCCAACATGGATTTACAGCAGGAAGATTTTGCCTCTCACAGCTACTTGACCACTATGACAAAATCACTGAGGCATTAGAGGAAAAACATAATGCAGATGTCGTATACACAGATTTTGCAAAGGCATTCGACAAATGTGACCATGGAGTGATTGCACACAAAATGAGGTCAATGGGTATAACTGGTAAAGTAGGATGCTGGATACTCAATTTCCTGTCGAACAGAACACAAAGAGTAACAGTCAATCAAGTAAAATCGAGTCCGAGCGCAGTTAAAAGCTCCTCAAGGTACAGTCCTTGCACCACTACTGTTCCTTATTCTCATATCAGATATAGACAAAAACACAAGTCACAGCTTCGTGTCATCCTTTGCAGATGATACAAAAATGAGCATGAAAATTACCTCTGCTGAAGACATTGATAAACTACAAACAGATATTAACAAAGTTTTCGATTGGGCAGCAGAAAATAACATGATGTTTAACGGTGATAAATTCCTGGTACTCAGATACGGCAAAAAATGAGGATCTTAAACATTATACAGGGTACAAAACACAATCGAATCTGCCCATAGAAGGAAAACAGCGTGTGATAATTAATTAAATGAGCATAACCAAGCAAGTATTGATATGAGCTACGAGGAGAGACTACGGGAATTAAACCTCACTTCATTGGAAGACAGAAGAGTTAGGGGGGACATGATCACCACATTCAAGATTCTCAAGGGAATCGACACGGTAAAGACAGGCTATTTAACACAAGGGGACACAGGTGGAAACTGAGTGCCCAAATGAGCCACAGAGATATTAGAAAGAACTTTTTTAGTGTCAGAGTAGTTAACAGATGAAATGCATTAGGCAGTGATGTGGTGGAGGCTGACTCCATACACAGTTTCAAATGTAGATATGATAGAGCCCAGTAGGCTCAGGAATCTGTACACCAGTTGATTGACAGTTGAGAGGCGGGACCAAAGAGCCAAAGCTCAACCCCCGCAAGCACAAATAGGTGAGTACACGTACACACACACACACAAACATACACACACTAATGCTCCTATTCACCTTGCAGTAAATAGGAACTTGGAAGTTAGAAAGCTGCTACAGGCTGCATCCTGGGGCTGTGTGTGTGTGTGTGTGTGTGTGTGTGTGTGTGTGTGTGTGTGTGTGTGTAGATAAAAATATATGTTGTTTAGATATGATGGAGGAAAAGAGGTCGAGAGTCGGTACGTTAGACAACCAATGCTTAGAAAGGCGGGGTCCAAGAGCTAACAGCTAAATCCTGCAAATAATAAATCAAAATATTTAATACACACACATACATGTTTTACATGAATTTGGCTGAGGGCGACCACAGATGGTCTCGACGGGGCAGGAAGTCGGCGGTTGCTCAAAGGCCTCCCTCATCCTCCACGTACCTGAGGATTTTTCCGGCTTAATTTTAAACGGAAGTAATGTCTTGGCATTTACGGCTTCAGCGGGTGGGTGGGCCAATGGGGTTTATTACACTATGAGCAAAAAACAATCGCCTGTTCTCTATTTTATATTGCCACTTGTTGAGCTTGAAGCTGTTGCACACAAGGGGATTAATATCTGGATTAATATCTTTCAATATTTCCAGTATTTTTAAAGGTATTGTTTAAATACCGAAGATACTGTTATTGGACACCGCTTAATTGACAATGTCTCAACAACGCAGGCTAAAGATGTGCGTGGCTCCTGCTACTGCAATGATGCTCATTTGCTTTTCAATGATGCACCTTAGTTGCCCCCCCTCTCTAACTTACCGTTCTAAATACCCCTTCTCCATCTTCCGCAAACATTCCCCCATCACACATCTCTCCCCTTCAACAACTAGTCAATTAGCACCCTTGTGTTTGGTATACAGGTTTGTGCGTATCCTATTCTCGAGTGACCTGACCCGCGCTCCGGCTTGTTAATTGTTTTTAACTTACTGTATTCTAATTTTCTCTTCCCCCACCCTTTCTCTTCCCTTTCTCCTTACAATTATCGGAATATACTATATATATAGTATATATATATATATATATATATATATATATATATATATATATATATATATATATATATATACATATATATATATATATATATATATATATATATATATATATATGTATATATATATATACATATATATATATGTCGTACCTAGTAGCCAGAACGCACTTCTCAGCCTACTATGCAAGGCCCGATTTGCCTAATAAGCTAAGTTTTCTGAATTAATTGTTTTTTCGACCACCTAACCTACCTAACCTAACCTAACCTAACTTTTTTGGCTACCTAACCTAACCTAACCTATAAAGATAGGTTAGGTTAGGTTAGGTAGGGTTGGTTAGGTTCGGTCATATATCTACGTTAATTTTACTCCAATAAAAAAAATTGACCTCATACATAATGAAATGGGTAGGTTTATCATTTCATAAGAGAAAAAATAGAGAAAATATATTAATTCAGGAAAACTTGGCTTATTAGGCAAATCGGGCCTTGCATAGTAGGCTGAGAAGTGCGTTCTGGCTACTAGGTACGACATATATATATACATATATATATATACATATATACACACATATATATATATATATATATATATATATATATATATATAGATATATATATATATATATATATATATATATATATATATATATATATATATATATACCTATATAGATATATATATATATATATATATATATATATATATATATATATATATATACATATATAAATAATATGGAATATTACCGAAAGGGTGAGCTTAATGATTCTAACACGAATGTTCTCAATATTTCTTATGTTTTTCTTCTCTGTCGGGGGAAGTTGAAAAATGAACTCTGCAATGTTCATTTTCAGACTATATTGCATAGATATATATATGCATACATATGTTAATGATAATGTTTTTTTAGAGCAAAGTACATACATACATACATAAATACAACCATACATACATACATACATACATACATACATACATACATACATACATACGTACATACATACATACATACATACATACATACATACATACATACATACACACATTTATTTAACACATGTGGTACACGCACAATGGGACACAGGTGGAAGCTGAGTATCCAAATGAGCCACAGAGACATTAGAAAGAACTTTTTCAGTGTCAGAGTAGTTAATAAATGGAATGCATTAGGCAGTAATGTGGTGGAGGCTGACTCCATACACAGTTTCAAATGTAGATATGACAGAGCCCAGTAGGCTTAGGAATCTGTATATCAGTTGATTGACAGTTGAGAAGCGGGACCAAAGAGCCAGAGCTCAACCCCCGCTACCTCAACTAGGTGAGTACATACATAAGATATAAAACAGTGGAGGATTCCCAGGTAGAACAATGAACCTACAATGTCCATTACCCCTTTACCCTGTTGTCCCTAACTACACAACTATACAAGAGTCATTAACACGTGAAATGGCTGATCCCCATCACGATAGCATGGGGACCAATTGCCTGACCCCGCAGTCCGTCTTGCTCTTCAAATAATTTTTGGGTTAACATGAAAACCTCTCTCGAGTTTATCTCTCTAATGTTGTTTCCCTATCTTTCATTTTATCCTTTATTATGCCCCAATTAATCATCCATTGAGTGGTAGTTAAACTGAACCCAAATTTAATAATTCCTTTTGCTAAGCAAGCTACATACTTGATAAGTCAGATATATTTCTCTCTCGAGAAAATGTGTCTTCTTGTATATAAATGAATAAATAAATTCGTTTGTTTAATTCTAATGCTTGTAGGCGAGAACAGTTGTGAACGCCAGCTAGCGCACAAGTACATGAACGCCCAAAATACTTTTACACAAAAGACATGTACAGACAGGCGTGTGGCTTCTGACTTCTTTTTTATTGATTAATATTAAATATTAGGAGCTTAACTGTAATATTTATCATTTTATACAAGTATAACTATCACATAATAAATATAAAAGGAGTTTATCCAAAAACTAACAGAAGTGTTGTGTTTTGTGCGTTGTATCGTGTTTGTGGGCATTCGGGTGTGTTGTGTTTACGCTGGCGGGCGGCGTCCTTACGGACTCCGGACTATGTCTATTACATCACTAAACTTCATTAAATAACTATATGCCTGTTAAGTGGAAGATTTTAATTTTTAATAGCATTATATTGTCGTTTTAATATGGAACACGTACACATATGCGAAACGTCGAAAGCTGGTGTCCGAAGTTGTAAATATCTTAGTGTGCGATGTTGTCAATGTACGGAGTGACTTGTATCCCATAGGGCAGGGGACTGAATTGTCCCTGACAGGGACAATTCTGTAACAAATGTTCTAGCATAAAACTTTGTAGTTTATTAATTTCTTACCATTTGATGTACCAGGATGATCCATGTGTGCTGAAGTTTTATAGCTGGAGCTGGAAGATCCTGTCGAGATGACTTCTTTAAAGAGACTAATAGCTTCCCACACATTGTGTATGAATGAGTTAAGTCCTCCAGTACTTGGCCTAAGGAGTTACCAGGTCTGATTTGTAGAAACTAGTGAACTATGGAGATGAGATTGTTAATAATATACTTTTTTTGAGATTCATATGACTTGCAGATTAAAAACCAACCTTATTTTAAAATAGTACACTAAAGTACATAGCAAATTGCGAAATTCGTAGCTTTAACTACTTTAAAGCTAAACACTCAAGCTTTGAAAATAAGCACAATTTGTTATTTTAAACAGAATCTGGCAACTCTGATTTAGCATGTAAACATTGACTTGCATTCACAATGTAGTTATTTATTTTTCAACAATTTAAAATGGGTTATGAAAATACACACATTGGTACATTATTGCAAAGGCACTATACTATATACATATATAGATATATAAATTGTTGCAAGTCGAGCAACATATATTTTACATTGAACAACAAATGAGATTGGAAAAGCAGTATTGCCAAAATAGACCCCAGACACCCTGTGGGTAGTAATGGACCCCCATACCGACCCTATGAGGGGTAGTGGACCCCATAATAATACTATGGGCGGTAGTGGACACTATACAAACACTATAGGCGGTAGTTGACTTCATAGCGACCCTCTGGGCGGCAATGGCCGCCATACACATCCAGTGGGTGTTATTATAAATAAATAAATAAATATGTTTATTCAGAAAAGGTACATACATAAAGTGATTTTACATAAGTGGATCGATTTATAGATAGAGCTAGTACATACAATGCCTAAAGCCACTATTATGCAATGCGTTTCGGGCAAGAAAACATTAATATCTAAAACTTAATACTAATTGAGCAAAAAGAATAAAATGTTTTGAGAACAGATACAAATAAAGATAAAAAAAGGGGGGGAACATGACTGAAAAACCAGCACAAATACAATATGTAGACAAACAGCGTTGAATAAAAAAATAAGACATGGGTTGACAATAGAGGGGTAAGGTAGGTTACAGGGAATTTATCAGGTAGTGTTTAGTTTTACATAATTTTAGTTTTACATATTTTATTGGACCCCATACTCATCCTGTGGGTGGTATTGGACCCCATACCCATCCTGTGGGTGGTTGTGAGCCCCATGCACATCCTGTCGGTGGTAGTGGACCCCATACTCATCCTGTGGGTGGTATTGGACCCCATACCCATCCTGTGGTGGTTGTGAGCCCCATACACATCCTGTCGGTGGTAGTGGACGCCATACTCATCCTGTGGGTGGTATTGGACCCCATACCCATCCNTCTGGGCGGCAATGGCCGCCATACACATCCAGTGGGTGTTATTATAAATAAATAAATAAATATGTTTATTCAGGAAAGGTACATACATAAAGTGATTTTACATAAGTGGATCGATTTATAGATAGAGCTAGTACATACAATGCCTAAAGCCACTATTACGCAATGCGTTTCGGGCAAGAAAACATTAATATCTAAAACTTAATACTAATTGAGCAAAAAGAATAAAATGTTTGAGAACAGATACAAATAAAGATAAAAAAGGGGGAACATGACTGAAAACCAGCACAAATACAATATGTAGACAAACAGCGTTGAATAAAAAAATAAGACATGGGTTGACAATAGAGGGGTAAGGTAGGTTACAGGGAATTTATCAGGTAGTGTTTAGTTTTACATAATTTTAGTTTACATATTTTATTGGACCCCATACTCATCCTGTGGGTGGTATTGGACCCCATACCCATCCTGTGGGTGGTTGGAGCCCCATACCCATCCAGTGGGTGATAGTGGACGCCCTACTCATCCTGTGGGTGGTATTGGACCCCATACCCATCCTGTGGGTGGTTGGAGCCCCATACACATCCAGTGGGTGACAGTGGACGCCCTTCTCATCCTGTGGGTGGTATTGGACCCCATACTCATCCTGTGGGTGGTTGTGAGCCCCATACACATCCTGTGGATGGTAGTGGACGCCATACTCATCCTGTGAGTGGTATTGGACCCCATAGTCATCCTGTGGGTGTTGTGAGCCTCATACACATCCTGTGGGTGGTAGTGGACGCCATACTCATCCTGTGGGTGGTATTGGACCCCATACCCATCCTGTGGGTGGTTGGAGCCCCATACCCATCCAGTGGGTGACAGTGGACGTTATACTCATCCTGTGGGTGGTATTGGACCCCATACCCTTCCTGTGGGTGGTTGGAGCCCCATACACATCCAGTGGGTGACAGTGGACGCCATACTCATCCTGTGGGTGGTATTGGACCCCATACCCATCCTGTGGGTGGTTGTGAGCCCCATGCACATCCTGTCGGTGGTAGTGGACGCCATACACATCCAGTGGATGGTATTGGACCCCATACCCTTCCTGTGGGTGGATGGATGATCCCCATACCCATCCTGTGGGTGGATGTGACCCCCATACCCATCCTGCGGGTGATATTGGACCCCTTACCCACCTAACAGGTTTTAGTGGACCCTATACGCATCCTATAGTTGATATATAGTAGACACCACACCATTTGCAGTAGTTTACCCCATAGACAACGTAACATCGTTTTCTGTTAGCGTTCCTACAAAACATTCTTTAAATATTTTTAAGGCACAACTATTGTATATTATATTGAGTGGTGAAGCACTGTAATTCTATGTAATCATTTATAGTGCTTATTATAATTTACTAAGAACAACTAATATTTCTCAAAACAAAACTACAAGCCTTCAATAGGATGTAGCTGATTTGTAATATTCTAAGAGCATGGACAATAGTAGGTAAATTTCACAACCCATGTGTGACCTGAAAACTACAATTTTCATTATACGTGAACCAATCACGACTATTCTGCTATCTACGTTGATGGACGGGTACTGTGAGACGTAAATTGGTACGTGATGAAGAGTTTGGGCCTTGGTAAAAAAGTTAACTCAGAATATACCACATATGTACTAAATCACATGTAACATATGGACTTTAAGCATTAAGTCATATATGTGCTGTCTTGTGTGAGGACAGGTTGTATATATATATATATATATATATATATAATATATATATATATATATATATATATATATATATAAATGATAGCCATCAATAGCCTCCAGCTAGGGCATCCAACAGCCTCCAGCTAAGGCCATCAACAGACTCCAGCTAGAGCCATCAACAGCCTCCAGCTAGAGCCATCACAGCCTCCAGCTAGGGCCATCAACAGCCTCCAGCTAGGGCCATCAACAGCCTCCACCTAGGGCCATCAATAGCCTCCAACTAGGGCCATCAACAGCCTCCAGCTAGGGCCATCAACAGCCTCCAGCTAGGGCCATCAACACACCTCCAGCTAGGGCCATCAACAGCCTCCAGCTAGGGCAATCAACAGCCTCCAGCTAGGGCCATCAACACACCTCCAGCTAGGGCCATCAACACACCTCCAGCTAGGGCCATCAACACACCTCCAGCTAGGGCCATCAACACACCTCCAGCTAGGGCCATCAACACACCTCCAGCTAGGGCCATCAACACACCTCCAGCTAGGGCCATCAACACACCTCCAGGGCCATCAACACACCTCCAGCTAGGGCCATCAACACCCTCCAGCTAGGGCCATCAACACACCTCCAGCTAGGGCCATCAACACACCTCCAGCTAGGGCCATCAACACGCTTCCAGCTAGGGCCATCAACACACCTCCAGCTAGGGCCATCAACACGCCTCCAGGGCCATCAACACACCTCCAGCTAGGGCCATCAACACACCTCCAGCTAGGGCCATCAACACGCCTCCAGCTAGGGCCATCAACACCCTCCAGCTAGGGCCATCAACACGCCTCCAGCTAGGGCCATCAACACACCTCCAGCTAGGGCCATCAACACACCTCCAGCTAGGGCCATCAACAGCCTCCAGCTAGGGCCACCACAGCCTCCAGCTAGGGCCATCAACACGCCTCCAGCTAGGGCCATCAACACAACACCACCATCAACACACCATCCAGCCTACCACCACAAGCTTATATATACTACACATGTTTAAGAACAAATAAAAGAAAACAGTTACCTTAACTATGGAGATGCAGCAGGAGTTTGTGTATAAGCCACCAGGCGTCCCTATCCACACGGTTCTAAAATGGCGGAGACTACCACAAAATGCAACGAGCCTAAAGATGTCCAGCTCCAGCATTATCTAAACGCTATTATATATTATCAAGCAATACGAAAATCTAAAATAAAAATTTTTTACAAATAATTATATCAATATTTATTTGAAATTACCATACCTCGGGAATATATTTTTGCGTTAGCAAATATATTAAGTTCGTATTTTGTTTAACTCATTTAATTCTTTACAAATAATAACCTGATTTTACCTGATGGCCACTAACATTAATGTTTTATGTTGATACATTTCATACCCCTATTATTTCCATTTCTTTCTTTATTGTGCACCCCATACCCATCCCGTGGGCGGTGATATAAAGGATTACAGAGGCACATAATCGGTTCAGGAACTGAACCCTCTAGTTCGTTTAGCTTAGCAAATAACAATTTTTAACGCTAGTCACAAAATTAAAAATGTTATATATACATGTACACATTCTCATACATACATGTACATATATATATATATATATATATATATATATATATATATATATATATATATATATATATATATATATATATATATATATATATATATGTCGTACCTAGTAGCCAGAACGCACTTCTCAGCCTACTATGCAAGCCCGATTGCCAAATAAGCCAAGTTTTCCTAAATTAATATATCTTCTCTAATTTTTTTCTTATGAAATGATAAAGCTACCCATTTCATTATGTATGAGGTCAATTTATTTTTATTGGAGTTAAAATTAACGTAGTTATATGACCGAACCTAACCAACCCTACCTAACCTAACCTAACCTAACCTATCTTTATAGGTTAGGATAGGTAGCCGAAAAAGTTAGGTTAGGTAGTCGAAAAACAATTAATTCATGAAAACTTGGCTTATTAGGCAAATCGGGCCTTGCATAGTAGGCTGAGAAGTGCGTTCTGGCTACTAGGTACGACATATATATATATATATATAATATATATATATATATATATATATATATATATATATATATATATATATATATATATATATATATATATATATATATATATATATACGTATACGTATATACATACACATACATATTTATAATCACCACACAAATACACACATCAATAATCTCTGTGTCGCAAGTGGTCAACAAGAGGCTCACAACAGTCACTATACAAGGCACTTTACATCTATGGTGAGTCTGGGCGGCAGCTTTACAGTCATGTGCTCCACACCCACCCAACTGGGCGGCAGCTTTACAGTCATGTGCTCCACACCCACCCAACTGGGCGGCAGCTTTACAGTCATGTGCTGCACACCCACCCAACTGGGCGGCAGATTTACAGTCATGTGCTCCACACCCACCCAACTGGGCGGCAGCTTTACAGTCATGTGCTGCACACCCATCCAACTGGGCGGCAACCTTACAGTCATGTGCTCCACACCCACCCAACTGGGCGGCAGCTTTAAAGTCATGTGCTCCACACCCACCCAACTGGGCGGCAGCTTTACAGTCATGTGCATGCATTACCTACAGTAAGCAAATGCTGGATACTTCGCTAAGATTTCGGGCAGCACATCATTATGAATGAAGTACTTACACATTTCTTGGACACTATTGATGGTGTTATCTCTAAATTCCGAGATTTTTTCACATTCCATTATATAATGACGCAAAGTATGCGAATAGTTCTGCTGACAGAGTTTACATTTAGACAACTCTACCCTTATTAATATTCCCCTTTGTGTCACAATTTATATGTTTGTCCTGCACATGCACCACCCCCCATCCAGTGGGTAGCGGTGGATAGGTTACAATCACTCAGTTACTACCTACAGTTAGCAAACTGGGGATATTTGGCTAGAATTTCTGGTAGCAGATCATTTGAATGAAATATTTACATATCGCTGCAACATTGGTAATAGAATTGTCTCTAAATTCACGTATGTTTTCGCACTCCATCATATAGTGACGGAGGGTGTGGGAATAATTTTGTTGACACAGTTACATTTGGTTAGGTCTACATCAGCAGATAATGAGAATTCCCAGAGATACTTGTAACCGAGTCTAAGCCGAGCAGCAGTAACATCTAGAAGTCTGCTGACTTTATTGGATGATCCATAGATATGGGGCTCCTCTTGCATGATAGTGTGATGATAGATGGAATTACTGGTGTCAATTTCACTTTGCCTCAGATCTACAAGATCTTGTTGAAGTTCTCG
>WNGS01118841.1:0-10772 GCA_020271785.1 Procambarus virginalis
ATTTTCAATTGTAAATTATTAAATATCTCTCTTGCCTGCGCTCTATAGAGAATACAGTTTGAGAAATATTTATGCTTTCCCAATAGTTTAGATGGCCTATTGAAAAGATTCGGACAGTAAAAGATCTCTACACGTTCTCCAGGTCAGCAATTTCTCCAGCTTTGAATGGGGCTGTTAGTAGGTAACATATATCCACCCTAGAGAGCGATTGTATTTTAAAAAGTACCATCATTACATCTCTTGTTGGCCAGCCTGTCATTTTGCAGCAGTTGTGAAGTTGTACAAGATGTAGTTCTTGTTCTAGATATAACACTGAAGATATAACCGTAGATATAACACGGGTTCTTCTCTGTTTCACTCAAAGCTTTGGGCTCTCTTTATCTCATTTGGATTTCATATGATTCCTGCAGCTTTGATTATAATGTGGATACTCTATACTGTTGTTGCATGTTGCAAGCCTTCACTGTGGCCAGTGTTGCTGATCTCTTGTTACACTATTTGATGTATTGCCTACTGTTTGATAGTGAACTTGATGGTGATGCGAGCCCTGAATAGTGTTGCCACTTTGTGTTTGCAACAGACTGCATATTCCTCGACTCTCATAAAATATTTGATATTGCCCCACACAAGACTCGTCTGCTGGAGCTAGAGTCTGCTGGAGGCAGAGTCTGCTGGAGCTAGAGTAACAGGCAGACGTGAGGCGGGAAGACTACTAAAGTGGGTGAGGGAGACTCTCCCAGGAAGAAACCAAAGGGTCACGGTGAGGGCGGAAGTGGAAAGATGCAATGAGTGGAGTAACGCAAGGGTCGGTGCTGGGGCTCATCCTATCTAAAATATCTGAAGCATCTGCATAGTTTTAAGAGATATGGTCAAACACGATGATGGCCCTTTATACAACCTATGTGAGACATGTTCTCGAGTATGCAGCTCCAGCATGGAACACACTTAAAAAAAAACAAAAGAGGGCAGAAAAAGGTCAAAAGATCTGTAACAAGACTGGTTGCTGAGGCGAGGGGACTGAGCTACTAGGAAAGACTGGTCCTCACCACACTGCAGAAGGGGAGACAATGGAATTCCAAAGCAGACAAAGAAGCATTATTCACAGTTAGGAACAGCAGGCGGAGCGCGCGCGTGTGCGCACACACACACACACACACACACACACACACACACACACACACACACACACACACACACACCACACACACACACTACACACACACCTATGTGTGTGTGTATGTGCACGGCCTTTAGAAACTTGTGTAAGGAATCTTTCAGAACATTATATACCACATATGTCAGACCAATCCTGGAGTATGCGGCTCCAGCATGGAGTCCATATCTAGTCAAGCATAAGACTAAACTGGAAAAGGTTCAAAGGTTTGCCACCAGACTAGTACGCGAGCTGAGAGGTATGAGCTACGAGGAGAGACTACGGGAATTAAACCTCATTTCGTTGGAAGACAGAAGAGTTAGGGGGGACATGATCACCACATTCAAGATTCTCAGGGGAATCGACAGGGTTGATAAAGACAGGCTGTTTAACACAAGGGGCACACGCACTAGGGGACACAGGTGGAAACTGAGTGCCCAAATGAGCCACAGAGATATTAGAAAGAACTTTTTTACTGTCAGAGTGGTGACAAATGGAATGCATTAGGAAGTGATGTGGTGGAGGCTGACTCCATACACAGTTTCAAGTGTAGATATGATAGAGCCCAATAGGCTCAGGAAACTGTACACCTGTTGATTGACGGTTGAGAGGCGGGACCAAAGAGCCAGAGCTCAACCCCCGCAAGCACAACTAGGTGAGTACAACTAGGTGAGTACACACACACGCACACCCACACGCATGGGCCAAACACACCTGCGTCCCACACAAACACGGGCCATACACACCTGCATCACACACACACACACACACACATGGGCCCCACACACCTGGTCAACACATGTGACCCAGCAACGCTGAGGGTAACACCTCCAATAACTTGCCCCTAACTCGGCCCTGTGGCGATCACGTATTCCCGAGAACGGCCCATAACAAGGCTTCCGACCCGGGGCCCGCGACCCCGCACCTCCCCCCCAGTAATGCACCAGCAAACCTCCTTCACGTCTAGAGCCAAGTTTATGTGAGCAGACGGTTCGGGCCTTGGCGCTGTGAGGGTGTGAGTGTAGCGAGTGTGAGTAAAAGATGTAATTTTGTGATCCAATGTCATATATGTCGACGGGAATTGATAGATCATGTGACTTGGTGTAGTCTGTGGGAGGACATGTAATTGGCCGCCCATGATTGGCCTGTTGCTTGTCATTTGTTTCCGTGTCGTCGTAGAGTGAGCATAACCTCAGTTTAACCTTTCGAGCAGCTTCAAATGGAGCTCCGTAAGTCCGGAACAGGTCCCCAGGCGGACTGAAGCAGCAGTCATCTTGGACGTTAAGAGGCGTACCGGAAGACCCATTCCTAAGCTACCCTGCTCGATGCTACGAATGTGCAAGCCCGACAAGAATGCCGCAAGTGCGAAATGCAACAGCCTGCCAGAGCCCTGTTGCAGCAGTCGATGTGAGAAACTGTTTGCATCTCCTTGTTTTGTGTTATTATTATTATTATTATTATTATTACGTCAAGACGTTTCATGATGAGAATTTCAACGTTGCATAACGCAGTCGACGCAACGCCTCACAAGAACTGTGACGTCATGCGGGAGTCACTTGCGTTATTGAGTACTGAAACAAGGTCTTTTACTGACGCTTATCTTCGACAAGAGGAGTCGGACGCGTTGGGAGTTGTCTAACCACGTCTGATACAAGAGGACAAGCCGTTCCACAAGCCGCTCTACAAGCCGCTCTACAAGCCGCTCCACAAGCCGCTCCACAAGCCGCTCCACAAGCCGCTCCACAAGCCGCTCTACAAGCCGCTCTACAAGCCGCTCCACAAGCCGCTCCACAAGCCGCTCTACAAGCCGCTCTACAAGCCGCTCTACAAGCCGCTCCACAAGCCGCTCTACAAGCCGCTCCACAAGCCGCTCCACAAGCCGCTCTACAAGCCGCTCCACAAGCCGCTCCACAAGCCGCTCCACAAGCCGCTCTACAAGCCGCTCTACAAGCCGCTCTACAAGCCGCTCCACAAGCCGCTCTACAAGCCGCTCCACAAGCCGCTCTACAAGCCGCTCTACAAGCCGCTCCACAAGCCGCTCCACAAGCCGCTCTACAAGCCGCTCTACAAGCCGCTCTACAAGCCGCTCTACAAGCCGCTCCACAAGCCGCTCCACAAGCCGCTCCACAAGCCGCTCTACAAGCCGCTCCACAAGCCGCTCTACAAGCCTCTCCACAAGCCGCTCTACAAGCCGCTCCACAAGCCGCTCTACAAGCCGCTCCACAAGCCGCAGTCTCTGAAACTGTCTTGGAATCAGCAGGCTATGGAATTTTCATGGAATTTTCAGCTGTCATGGAATTTTCTTACGTTTTTTAAACACCGTTGCTTCGAGTGTATTTTAAGAACATCAAAAACCGATTTTCACAACTTGATGGTTCTTTTGTGGAGCTGGGTGTTGGTGAGAGAGGGAACTGTGAGTGGGGTTGGTAGGTTAAATGACAGGTTGGATAACAAGAACCTTTCACACTGGAGATGCTATACCGATGATGATACTCTTCAAGACGCTAGTGCTCTCTAGAGTGGAGTACTGCTGCACAATGACAGCCCCTTTCAAAGCTGGAGAAATTGCTGACCTGGAGAGCGTGCAGAGATCCTTTACTGCTATAATCCACTCAGTAAAACATCTAAACTATTGGGACCGACTAAAGAGCCTAAATCTGTATTCTCTTGAACCCAGGCGGGAGAGATACATAATAATTTACACGTGGAAAATATTAAGAGGGGCTGGTCCCAAACCTGCACACAGAAATAACATCACATGAGACCAGAAGACATGGCAGGATGTGCAGAATACCCCCGTTGAAGAGCAGAGATGCAACAGGTACTCTGAGAGAGAACTATCAACATCAGAGGCCAGAGACTGTTCAACACGCTTCCACTACACATAAGGGACATAACTGGCCGACCCCTCACAGTGTTCAAGAGAGAACTATCAACATCAGAGGCCCGAGACTGTTCAACACGCTTCCACTACACATAAGGGACATAACTGGCCGACCCCTCACAGTGTTCAAGAGAGAACTATCAACATCAGAGGCCCGAGACTGTTCAACACGCTTCCACTACACATAAGGGGCATAACTGGCCGACCCCTCACAGTGTTCAAGAGAGAACTCTATCAACATCAGAGGCCCGAGACTGTTCAACACGCTTCCACTACACATAAGGGGCATAACTGGCCGACCCCTCACAGTGTTCAAGAGAGAACTATCAACATCAGAGGCCCGAGACTGTTCAACACGCTTCCACTACACATAAAGGGAATAAATGGCCGACCCCTCACAGTGTTCAAGAGAGAACTATCAACATCAGAGGCTCGAGACTGTTCAACACGCTTCCATTACACATAAGGGACATAACTGACCGACCCCTCACAGTGTTCAAGAGAGAACTATCAACATCAGAGGCCCGAGACTGTTCAACACGCTTCCACTACACATAAGGGACATAACTGGCCGACCCCTCACAGTGTTCAAGTGAGAACTATCAACATCAGAGGCCCGAGACTGTTCAACACGCTTCCACTACACATAAGGGACATAACTGGCCGACCCCTCACAGTGTTCAAGAGAGAACTGGATAAACACCTCCAAAGGATACCTAATCAACCAGGATGTGACTCATACGTCAAGCTGCGAGCAGCCGCATCAAACAGCCTCGTCGACCAGTCCAGCAACCAGGAGGCTTGGTCGACGACCGGGCCGCGGGGACGCTAAGCCCCGGAAGCACCTCAAGGTAACCTCAAGGTGGGAGAGGGAACTGTGAGGTGCGAGGGGAGTAACCAGGCCTCCACCCCAACCTGCAGCTGACTGACTGCTGCAGGTTGTGTGAATTAGTAACATAGAGTTGGTGATCAGAGGTAAACATTTATTGGACAGACGAAGAGCTTGTCACAGCTGTCTTGGCTGACGCATCTATATATCTACCTGTGTGTGTGTGTGTGTGTGTGTGTGTGTGTGTGTGTGTGTGTGTGTGTGTGTGTGTGTGTGTGTGTGTGTGTGTGTATTTACCTAGTTGTATTCACTTAGTTGTGCTTGCGAGGGTTGAGCTCTGGCTCTTTCGGCCTGCCTCTCAACTGTCAATCAATCAGCGGATTTTTTTCTTCACATACGCACACCCCCAGGAAGCAGCTCGTAGCAGCTGTCTAACTCTCAGGTACCTATTTACTGCTAAGTGAACAGGTGCATCAAGGTGAAGGAAGCAGGGTGTTTCCACCCCCGCCGGGCATCGAACTCGGGTCATTAGCACTACGACCCCCGAGCGCTGTCCACTCAGCCGCGAGACCCCCCTGTAACTTGTGATGAATAATGTGACAATGTATAACCACGAAGGAAAATGAAACAATAAATTACTTAAGCACTTTTGTGTTACCCAGCAAAAAAAAATGGTCAAACTGGTTGGGCACTATTCTATCATTATCCAGTTCTTACTCTGCCCTCATAATTACCACTCTCCCCCTCTCCTTCCCCCCACCATTCTCCCCCTCTACCTCTACCTCCCTTCTCTCCAATGTTTCCATTCTCTTATTTAGCTAAATCCAGCTTGACCCCAAAGCTTATAAAAGTTAAGCCAAGGGCGTAATTGAGAGATGACTTTAAGGCCTCTTTGCATCAAGGCTAATTTGTATTAGTCTTCAGCCTAGAGTCTGAAGCACGTAGTAGGGAGTCAGCAGTCTGGAGTCAGCAGTCTGGAGTCAGCTGTCTGGAGTCAGCTGTCTGGAGTCAGCAATCTGGAGTCAGCAATCTGGAGTCAGCAGTCTGGAGTCAGCAGTCTGGAGTCAGCAGTCTGGAGTCAGCAGTCTGGAGTCAGCAGTCTGGAGTCAGCAGTCTGGAGTCAGCAGTCTGGAGTCAGCAGTCTGGAGTCAGCAGTCTGGAGTCAGCTGTCTGGAGTCAGCAGTCTGGAGTCAGCAGTCTGGAGTCAGCAGTCTGGAGTCAGCAGTCTGGAGTCAGCAATCTGGAGTCAGCAGTCTGGAGTCAGCTGTCTGGAGTCAGCAGTCTGGAGTCAGCAGTCTGGAGTCAGCAGTCTGGAGTCAGCAGTCTGGAGTCAGCAGTCTGGAGTCAGCTGTCTGGAGTCAGCAGTCTGGAGTCAGCAGTCTGGAGTAAGCTGTCTGGAGTCAGCAGTCTGGAGTCAGCAGTCTGGAGTCAGCTGTCTGGAGTCAGCTGTCTGGAGTCAGCAGTCTGGAGTCAGCAATCTGGAGTCAGCAGTCTGGAGTCAGCAATCTGGAGTCAGCAGTCTGGAGTCAGCTGTCTGGAGTCAGCAGTCTGGAGTCAGCAGTCTGGAGTCTGGAGTCAGCAGTCTGGAGTCAGCAGTCTGGAGTCAGCAGTCTGGAGTCAGCAGTCTGGAGTCAGCAGTCTGGAGTCAGCAGCTTGGAACCAGCAGTCTGGAGTCAGCAGCTTGGAACCAGCAGTCTGGAGTCAGCAGCTTGGAACCAGCAGTCTGGAGTCAGCAGCTTGGAACCAGCAGTCTGGAGTCAGCAGCTTGGAACCAGCAGTCTGGAGTCAGCAGTCTGGAGTCAGCAGTCTGGAGTCAGCTGTCTGGAGTCAGCAGTCTGGAGTCAGCAGTCTGGAGTCAGCAATCTGGAGTCAGCAGTCTGGAGTCAGCAATCTGGAGTCAGCAGTCTGGAGTCAGCAGCTTGGAACCAGCAGTCTGGAGTCAGCAATCTGGAGTCAGCAGTCTGGAGTCAGCAGCTTGGAACCAGCAGTCTGGAGTCAGCAGCTTGGAACCAGCAGACAGGAACGAGCAGTCTGGGACAGCAGGAAGCAATATGATGTTCAATCACCTCAAGTTCCAGGGATCAGATTCACGAAGCAGTTACGCAAGTACTTACGAACCTGTCCATCTTTCCTCAGTCTTTGACGGCTTTGGTTACATTTATTAAACAGTTTACAAGCATGAAAACTTGCCAATCAACTGTGTTATTGTTATAAACAGCCTCCTGGTGCTTCGGAGCATTCATAACTGTTTAATAATTGTAAACAAAGCCGCCAAAGATTGAGGAAAGATGGACAGGTTCGTAAGTGTTGGCGTAACTGCTTCGTGAATCTGGCCCCAGGTCTTGGCCAGATGGTGAACATGGTGAACATGGTGAACACGTAAACAGGACCCCGCACAACACGCACTCAAACTAAGCCGTTGAATAACAGGAAAATGTATGAGATTTGGGAATAATTATGTCATTAGCTCCTACCCACATACAGCACAACACAGCGCTTGCCACAACAACTCACTGGGTCACAAATGTTAGCAAGTGACTGGTACTTTTCTTAGGAGGGAATATTACCGCCTGGTAAGCGCTCCATTGAAGACGGTCCCGCTTCATGCAGGTCCGTGTTCAATACCCAACCGTCGGTCGGGTATTGAACTCGGTAATAAGTGGCTGGGGCACCATTCCTTCCCCCCGTCCCACCCCAAATCCTTATCCTGACCCCTTCCCAGTGCTATATAGTCGTAATGGCTTGGCGCTTTCTCCCTTTCGTTCAAGACATTCCGAACCCCTCTTGAATTGTGCATAAATGCGCTGTGATGCAATCTGCCTGCACCAACAGCCTCTTATTATCCAGACAATCAGAGAGGTCTGCTCAGGGACCGTCCACAAGGGAGCATTGATCCCTGGCGGCAGCACGCAGCAGCACCAGCGCTGAGGTGTTACAGGGAGAGTGATGGACTCGAATAAATGAAGAAATATAGGAGACATGATCCAGATATATACAATCCTCACGCGTATCCACATAAAAGTGACAGAAATGTCTAAGTTAAGCAGCCATGTAACGAGGACACATATGGAGGCCACATACTGGGATGTGCCACATGGCTGTGAGGCTACATACTGGTATGTGGCACATGGCTGAGAGGCCACATACTGGTATGTGCCACATGGCTGTGAGGCCACATACTGGTATGTGGCACATGGCTGAGAGGCCACATACTGGTATGTGCCACATGGCTGTGAGGCTACATACTGGTATGTGGCACATGGCTGAGAGGCCACATACTGGTATGTGCCACACGGCTGTGAGGCCACATACTGGTATGTGCCACATGGCTGTGAGGCCACATACTGGTATGTGCCACATGGCTGTGAGGCCACATATTCACTATGAGGACACAGAGCTGTGATCCAGTCAGAAAGGGGATGAGAAAATAGTTGACATGGCGTCATTAATTTAGCCGACCAAGAGTACGTAAGGCAGGAACCAGGAGCTGAAGTTTATCTTACAAAGTGCCATCATGTAACAGCACACAAAAGCCTCAGTCTGAACCACTTTGTATCACCTCTGTAACCAGCAACAGCCTCTGTATCTCCTCTGCATCCGTTCTAACTAACGGCGGCAGTTCCCAGCAACAGCCTGTGGACCAAGTTATCACAAGTCGCGCCCAAACGGCTTCACAGGATTAGAAGACTCACAGGACTCTTCCTGTAGCACTTCTCAATCCCCATACCACAGCAATAGGACTCTGAGTGCACCACAAAAGCCTTCACCGCATCAAAATGCTTGAATATTCATATTTATTATATATATTGTCAACCCAGTTTGTGCAACATGCGTTTTTTGTCCTTTTATATATATCATATAAATGTTTATGGCGGCATAAAAGTGGAAGTAATCCAGGTGGGCTTTTGTTGCAATATTCCACTCTGGGCTTTTTAATGCTTGTGTATTGGGTAAGTCAGTATGCATCAACTCTGGCCAGGATTGATATTAAGAGCCACCATCAAAGAGACGGGGGACAGTTTAAGCTCTGTCTGTCTGTCTGTCTGAATGACTTATCACCTACAGGTTATTCTACACAATTCCTAGGTATATATAGTGTGTAGATGTTGTATACTGGTAGTCACAGTATACTCATTATGTACGAGGTGTATATTACCTACACATTTTAAGGTATGAATCCCTGTCTGATATGTGATATATATATTTGATATCATGATATTTATATATATATATAGTATATATCCCCAGAGATACTTTCAGCCTATATGAGTAATAACCTTCTTATATTATTGTCAATCACTATATAACCACATTTCAGACCCGCTAGCAATCATAATATCATCCTCTACTCCATATTTATCATCTTATCCTATTTCCCATTTTCACTTCAGCTTTTAATGCCCCCAAAAAGCTTGCAAGTGGCATGTGGTTCAGCTTGAATATATTATAAGGGAAGGTTAATATGCAAATCACGAATAAAGATTCCTTGAGTTTTTACTATTTGATAGTTTTATTGTTAGTGTTTTATTAAGAGCAGACGCGAAAATAATGATCATGTAGGTGGAGGGATGGAGTGGTGAGAGGGAGGAGGGAGGGGAGGAAGGGAGTAGAAGAAGGGGGGGGGGAGAGGAGAGAGAGAGGAGAGTGAGAGAAGGGGAGAGGAAGGAGGGAGATGGAGAGAAGAGGGTGGGAGGGAGAAGAGGAGAGAGGAGTGAGGGAGAGAGAGGGAGATGGGGAGACAGAGTAGAAGAGAGAGGAGGAGAGGAGGGAGAGGTGAGAGATGAGAGGAGAGGGAGATGAGGAGAAGAGAAGAGAGGGAGGGAGGAGAGGAGAGAGGGAGGAAGAGGGAGGAGAGAGAGGAGAGAGGAGGGGTGAAGGGAGGAGAGGAGAGAGGAAGAGGAGAGGGGGAGAGGAGGGAGGAGGAGGAGAGAGCAAGAAGTCATGGCTGCAGTAAAGGTCAAACTCCATCTAAGTTTAAAATGTTGTTAAAGGAAATATCTGATGAAGTCAACCCTGAGTAAAAGGATGGCAGGGCCGCAGGAGCTGGAAATCATCTCCCGCAAATGAGTATGGAGGGGGGGGGGGGGATGGGGTTTACACCATATACTGGGACCATCCCATAGAACACCATAGGGCGCCTGACAGCTGGAGGACAGGCGCTTCGGGTTCGTAGTCTGCGGTTCCGGGTTCGATCCCCGGTGGAGGGGAAGACAAATTTGCAAAATGTTTCCTTTCACCAGATGCCACCTGTTCACCTAGCAGTTATAAATAGGTACCTGGTGGGCTAGACAGCTGCTACGGCTGCTCCTGGGGATGTGTAACATAAAAGGAAAGGCCTGGTGCGAGGACCTGGCCAGTGGAGACGCTAAGCCCCGCAAATCATCTCAAGATATTCATCAAGAAGATAACCATTACTGCGACCACATGATGGATAGCTGTTGTGAGGTGAAGTGCAAACACACTGTGGTCGTCCTCACACTTGGTCGTCCTCCACACTGTGGTCGTCCTCCACACTTGGTCGTCCTCCACACTGTGGTCGTCCTCCACACTGTGGTCGTCCTCCACCTGTGGTCGTCCTCCACACTGTGGTCGTCCTCACACTGTGGCCGTTGCTCCCACACTGTGAGCGTCCTCCACACTTATGGTCGTCCTCCACACTGTGGTCGTCCTCCACACTGTGGTCGTCCTCCACACTGTTCGCTCGTACCGTGGTCTCTCACACTGTGGTCGTCCTCCACACTGTGGTCGTCCCCCACACTGGTGGTCGTCCTACCACACTGTGGTCGTCCTCCACACTGTGCGCTCCCACTGTCTCTCCACACTGTGGTCGTCCTCCACACTGTGGTCGTCCTCCACATGTGGTCGTCCACACTTGTCCATCCACATTGTGCGCGTCCTCCACACTG
>WNGS01118844.1:8472-19998 GCA_020271785.1 Procambarus virginalis
ATCTCACTGTGGCTGTATGGACCTGTAAATGAGTGAAATTGGGAAACACAGTGGGAGGACCCCATGATAGAGCTTGAGTAATTGATGTGGCACAGCTGGGTCTTCCGCCGCCTATCGGGGGTCTCGAGAACGTAGTTGAAGTTGTTCCGGCACTCCTTAACACGGTAGGGTCCTGAGAACCTGTTTTTAAAGGAGAACCTGGGATAGGGAAATAGGCAAGACTAAGTCTCCCGGTTTAAACTTCCTTACTTGGCAGTGCTGGTCGTAACGAGTCTTCATCCTCTCTGGGCTTTCTGTAGGTTGTTCTGGCAAAGGAATGGACCCTCTCTAGAATGTGTCGGAGGTTTTGAAGATACTGGGGCACATTCTGATGCTCACTGAAGGTGGCATCACGTAGAGAATCCTTGAAAGCCTTGAGAGGTGTACGGCACTTACGTCCGTAGAGGCATCTCATAAGGAGATACTCCTAGTGACTCGTTGGAAGACTTCTGAATACACATGATGAGATCAAGTTGCCTATCCCAATCCTTTGAGGTCTCATTACAAACTTTTTAAGAGTGCCTTGATGTTTGATGACTACGCTCGAGAGAACCCTGTGAAGCAGGATGATAGGGCTGGACAGTACCTGTTTGATGTTGAACTCCTCCAGAGTCCGTTTGAAGAGATCACTGGTGAAGTTGGTGCCACAGTCGCTCTGAATCTCCTCGGAAATCCATACTGGGTGAAGATTTTCAGTAAATTCTTCACCACTGTAGCAGCCGTAATGTTTTTCACTGGAACTGCTATGGGAAATCTGGTGGTAGGACACAGGATGGTTAAGATATAGGCGTTGCCGAACTGGTCCGGGCAAAGGACCAACACAGTCAATAATAAGTCTGTGGAAAGGTTCCTCAGGCACCTGGATGGTGTCAGTGGTGCTCTGGGATCGAAACGTTCGTTTACCTTTTTCTGACAAACATACAATTTTTGGTATTTGTTTGACATCATTAACCATACCTGGCCAGTAGTAGTCTTGACGAATCCCATGGTAGGTCTTGTTAAACCCGTAGTGTGATAGTGCTCCGTGGGCCAGGTGTAGAATCGTGGGCCGCAGGCTGGTAGGATCACTAGTTGTTCAACGTTTGCCCAATCGTCCTCCTCCTTCAGTTTACTGGGTCTGTATCTGCGATAGAGTAGCTCGTTCTCTAGAAGAACCCAGAATACTGTCGATTGAGTCTCAGCCTGAAAGAATAATGGTGTCAAGGTAAGATCTTCCCTCTGTAACTTACGGAACTCCAAAGCGGTGAGATTTGGGGGTAGTTTCGAAGGGTCTTGAGGGACAGCGGTAGCAGTAGAGTCAGCTGGCTGCGGTCGTGCAGCTTGAGCACGGGTGGTCACCATAACAGGAGGAGAAACTTCATCACTCTCTTGAACCTTTGCTGGAACATGCTTAAAAATCGGATTATCCAACACAGAGGTACCCACCTGGGTTTCCTTGACGATCAGGTTGGTCGGTTGCAGGTCTTCTGCCAAGTCGTTGCCTAGGAGAAGTTGCACTCCAGGCATGGGAAAAGGCTTTTCCCTGACGGCGACTTGGACTTCACCGGTCACGAAGGGACAATCCAGGTGGACTCTGGCGAGAGGATAAGGAGTAGTAGCAGTAAGGTCAGTGATGAATACAGTCTCTCCTGTGTAGGCGACGTTGGGCACAGCTGATTTCAGGACTATTGATTGAAGAGCCGCTGTGTCCCTCAAGATCTTAAGTCCAAAACGTCCCTCAGAATCTGAACCGTTGGTAGTGATAGTTCCAGGATACAGATGCTTACTGAAGAGAGAAAGATTTAGCATGAACACCAACATTCATTACAGGCTTACCGGACTTAGGAGGAGTCTGTTTGGGTTTGCTGGATTCGGTGTTACCTTTATATGGAGACTTACCACATTTTTCTATGGTATGTCCATAGAGTCTACAATACTTACAGTACAGTTGAGAGGTACCTTGATCGGGCTCACTTTCTCGTAACTGTACAAGACTTCTTACTGGTAGGTTTCTGGTGTCAGCCGGTGGATGAGGCTGTAAGTGTCAGCCGACTTCGCGCATTTCACCAAGTCGGTCTCTTCCTTATCTGCTAAGTATAAACGGACAGGAGGAGGTACACGCCTCAAGAATTCTTCAACCAGCATGAGTTGACGAGTTCTGGAAAAGTAGAGACATGTGCTGCCTCCAGCCATTTCATAAAATATCTCCGTTTGGTGTTGGCAAATTCTAAGAAGGTGGTGGTACTTGCCTTTACGTAGTCACGGAATTTTCGTCGGTAGCTTTCGGTGGAGAGAAGGTAGGCGTCCAACACAGCTTGCTTCAGGGTGGGTAGTCATTCTCAGACGCCAAAGTGCTGAGTGTGACTGCTGCTCTACCTGTAGATGTACTCGGAGAAGGGTAGCCCATTGGTCGGTAGGCCAACTAAGTTGATTAGCAAGGGTCTCAAAAGTCGTAAAAAAACATCAACCTCCGTTTCTACGAACGGTGGCATTAACTTACTTGCATGGGAGACATTGAAACTTGGAGGAAGACTAGCTGCAGCTTGTAGCGTTGAGCTTGGTGTGTAGTGTCCAACGTGAGTTCTCTGTCACGACATTCTAGAGCCAGCCGCTTGCTGTTTTTCATGCTCGCGTTGCATCTCTAGTTGTCGTCGTTTTGTTTCAAGTTGTACTTTTTCACGCTCTCTGAATAGGGCCAACTCACGTTCTTGCTGTCCTTGGAGGAGTAGGGCCTTTCTGTTACTTTCCTCTTTCCTCAGGGCGGCCTCTCGCTCCTGAGGCGGATTTTCTCTTTCTTGTCTCCTTTCTGAACAGCCTCACCTCCCTGATGCAGCTGCTTCCTTTTGCTGCTGTATGGCTGCTTGCTGTTGCTCCTTCTCGAGCTTTGCAAGCTCGATTTGAGTTTCATTGCTGTCAAATCATGCTTATCTGAAATAGTGTATTGTTCGTGAGTATCAGAGTCTATAATCCCTTCTCCACAAAGTGATCCAAAATATATTATGTAGTTCATATTTGTTGGCTCCATGGGGAACTTCTAAGTGATACTCATGTGCAAGAGTTTACAAGTCGACCCTCTTAGCATGACGTAAGTTCCCTATTTCACCTTCTGGATCTGTCTGGAAAGCTTGCATACGAAACATGGTGAAATAGCAAATAAATGTGACACGAATATACTGTGATGATATGGTGAATGTCAGAAACAGGAAAACGTGGCAACTGGTACCTATCCTGTGAATTGTTAACAATTAAAGTTAATTCAAGATGGTAATGATTAAGGTCGCAGGAAACTTGTACCCGTACTCACTGGGGAGGATAAGGGCAAGAAAATCCTACTAATTAGTTGAAACTGAGTTTCGAAAAACAAATGAAACACTTAATGGTTCCAAAGTAAATTAGGTAGTCCAGAATGTAGGCATACCTTGCCGAGTCACTATAGAACATAAGCAAGTTTTTCCCACTGAAATTATATATACTTACAGAATTAGCGAACTTTGTGCTCTGCAAAGAAAGAAAGCTAATTCCCACCTAAGTAAGTACCATCAATTCTGACCGACGAGTAGGGTGCGAGTGTCAACTGGTGACGAGAACTATTGGCGAGGTCCCAACTCGTCAATAAAAGTCCGTGCGAGAGGAACTATGGCCCTCTTTATCCTCCTAGAGTCGGATTGCAGAATTAGGTGCTATTGACCCGGAGACAGACCACAGTACCAGGGTACCTATATGATGATCTGCCGAAAATATAGAAATATCTGAGGGACAAAAGATGTTAAACACGGGTAATAACACGGAGGGAGAGACGACCAATTAAGAGTATGACTGCGGCCTACAGTCACCACGTAATCCAAAGTTGTCTCACACTCACCATATGCTACTCCCGTAATGCACAATACACACAGCACCATATAAATAATAAAGTGATTAGTGAAAATATTGAAAGCAAGAAATTAAGCCAAGTACGCTTATCACATTACTAATACCTGATTGAAGCTCCTAGGGCAGGCCCCCATGTATATGTGACGGAAAGTAATGGAGTATGGTGTTCGGCAGTCCTCCAATGGCAGATGTCAAAGCCAGGCCACATACACGAACAAAAAGGATGACTGCTTGTCTGATAGTCTGTGTAAGGTAAGGTAAGATACACAAAACACAAAAGATAACCAATGAAATTTAATTACTCTAGAAAACAATTTAATAAAGACAATTCCTTGGCTTGGTAGGTGCAAGTATAACAAGTGAAAAGATCTAACATAAAAATGATAATGGCTTATTAATGGATACGTTAACAATAGTACAAAAATATAATACAAGGAAATATAAAATGGTGCTGGAATATTAGCGCAAGCTAAGAACCGCTACTTGATACCCGAGGAATATCAATTAGATGTTCACAGCCTTAGAGCACAAGATATTCTGAGGTGGTACAGCTCGCTGACTCCGACATTGACATGACGACGTGCGTGAGTGGTGGAGAGCTGGGGTGGTGAGATCTTGAGCAGCCAATGAGAATACGGTCAGACCGACACTGGTAGTTGCCTAATTGAAGTGCAGTCGGCGAACAGGTGGTGAGGAGTGTGAGGGGGGGAGGGGTGCAGGTGCATGTGGCTGTCTTGATATACATTTAGCTACTGTAGAACGTATCTTGAATGTAGCTTTGAACGTGACGATAGCAGGAAAGAGCAGGCTAAATCTCTTGGAAGAGATTATCGTCACAATATATATATATATATATATATATATATATATATATATATATATATATATATATATATATATATATATATATATATATATTATATATATATATGTATGTATATATATATATATATATATATATATATATATATATATATATATATATATATATATATATATATATATATATATATATATATATACACTAGCTGTACCAGGCCATGTGTTGCAGTAGCTCAGCAACGCATGTGAATTGTTGAGCCACAGCAATCTTCCTGTGTTTCCTAGTCATCCCCACCTTTCCCCCTCCCTCCCCCCATCCCCTTGTCCTCCCCACCATTCTCCATTCCCCCTGTCCCCCTCCTCCCCTCCATTCCAAACTCCCCCCATCCCCCTCGTCCAACCCTACCATTTCCCCCTCATTTGTCCCCTCGTCCTTCCCACCATCCCCCACTCCCGTCTCCTCATCCTCCCCACCATTCCCCACTCCCCACGTCCAGTGCATTCCCCATTGATTTGATGTTCCCATCAGAAATATGGGAACATCAAATCGGCTTTTACAGGCTGCTGTAAATGCCGAAGTTGTCTCTAAAATCTTACAAACTTCCCTAAATATATTCCCATTGAATTCTTGATCCCGGTCAGAGACTAAAACTTTAGGAGGTCCGAATACAGTAACGAACCTATGCAAGAACGCATCTGCAACCGTACGAGAATCCTTCTGAGGTATGCAACTAGTGTAGTGTACCTAGACAAATGGTCAACTAGCACCAACACGTATCTATTCCCTGAATGACTGTGATGTAAATCAATCAAATCGGCCCCCACACGATCTAGGGGCTCACGAATTTCAGGAAATTCCTTAAGTGGGGCTTGTACCTTAAGGGTGCCTTTCCTCCTCTGGCAACGAGGGCACGACTTCACGAAATTGATTACTTCAGAAAGTAATCCTGGGAAATAAAATAGAGACTTTGCCTTTAAGTGGGTTTTAAAGACCCCCGGATGCCCTGCAATTTTAGATGCATGCGCAAGCTTTAACGCTGATGAACGCAACG
Organism: Procambarus virginalis; assembly: GCA_020271785.1. Taxonomy (NCBI): domain Eukaryota; kingdom Metazoa; phylum Arthropoda; class Malacostraca; order Decapoda; family Cambaridae; genus Procambarus; species Procambarus virginalis. The sequence goes on from WNGS01118844.1 coordinate 14,238, forward strand.
CGTCCGGAATAACTAGTTGAAACACTGCCCTATCATTCTGGCTATTAACATAATATAGGACGCCCTGTTTCATTTCAAAATCATGAATAGGAAAATTCTTTTTCTTTTCCAGGTATTTTCCTCCTTCTAAATACTCAATGATTTCTTTCCATCTAGGCTCGCTCATCTGGTATTCTCTCATTTTATCTGATGGAATTGTTTCAATATTTTCATTAACTTGAACTGCCGCTATGTTCCTACTTAGCGTATCTGGCACAACATGTGCTGGACCAGGCTTGTACAAAATCTGGAATGAGTGGGCCGAAAGTTCGTGAAACCAGCGTGACATTCGTGGGCATTTTGTTCGCTTTTTAAAGATGTGCGTTAACGCTCGATGGTCTGTGTAAATTACAAAGTGCCGCTGAAATAGGTAAGGTTCGAAATACCTAACTGATTCTACTACTGCCAGTGCCTCCCGATCCGTAGCTGAATAGCAAACTTCAGGTCCTTTGACCTTTCTACTGAAATAGGCTACTGGATGGGGTAAATTATCCGCATCTCGCTGAATTAAGCACCCGCCAATAGCTATACCGCTGGCGTCAGTGTGCACCTCCCACTCTTTCTCAAAATCAGGAATAGGCAATACCGGTGTTGTGATTAGTTGGTCTTTAAGCTTACGATAGGCTTCGTCATGCTCAGATTTCCACACAAACTTCGCATTTTTCTTTGTCAGATCAGTCAGGGGTGCTGAAATGCCAGCGAAACCTTCAATATGACGACGAAAATATCAGGCCGCCCCAAAAAATCTACGCACGTCCTTTGCTGTTCTTGGAGTAGGCATGTCAGCAATGGCGCAGCAAGAATCTGGGTCAGGTGGATACCGTCTGGGCACACCTGGAACCCCAGAAATTTGAATTTCTGAGCCGCCAGGGTGCACTTCTGAACGTTTAGCTTGAAACCTGCCTGATCTAAGAACGTCAAAGTCTCAGTCAAGTCCCGTAGGTGTTCCTCAAACGTCGTGGAATATATCACATCATCCAGGTACGCTAAAGAATGCCTACCCAGTACCGGACTGAGTATGAAGTTTATGGCCCTCTGAAACGACGAGGGCGCTGTCTTTAAACCAAACGGCATCCTACGGAATTGATAAGTGTGCCTACCATCCGAGAATACTGTTTTATCTCTATCCTGTTCTGCCACCGGAATCGCCCAATACGCCGATTTCGCGTCAAGAGTTGAGAAATACTTAGCAGCACCAAATTGATCTATAATCTCCTGTATTCGGGGCAACGGATACACATCACCCTTAGTTATTTCGTTCACCTTCCGGTAGTCAACACAGAAACGATAACTACCGTCCGGTTTCCGAACTAGCACAACAGGAGAGAGCCACGGTGACGTACTAGGCTCTATCACGCCCTGTCTCAACATTTTCTGGCACTCCTCCCTGATAACGTTCTTTGTCTGTTCCGGCAACCTCCACTGTCTCGTGTACACAGGCAAATGATCACCAGTTGGAATGGTGTGCTCAATCTTATCAAGGAGACCAATCTGGTCATCCTCTGTCGCAAATAATTTTGGGAATTTTCTCAAAACTCCTCTCAGTGCCTTCCTATCCGCCTGTGTAACATGTTGCAAATCAAGTGCTGAAATTATTTTTCTACTTCTTCTACATTCTGTGCAACATTTCTCGTCTCGTACTGTACTTTGATGGTGGTTTTAGTATCTACATGTTCAATGCACTACATTGTGCAGTGACGGTTGGCGTCTCAGCTGACTCATTGTGAAAGATTTCTGTGTCCTCCACCATGGTTCCCTGAGATACCCTATCACCTGCCCTGAAGCGAAAAGTCTTATGTGAAAGATTGACAACTGGAATGAGTGCACCTTTATCGAGCACTACAATTAAGTGATGAGGAATTAATAAGCTATCACATCTCCCAGCCACCTGAAGGGTGGTACCTGGTTGTATGTAACGTCCCACGGCTACTTTAATAAATTTAACAGAATGTGGTGGGCAACTCTGTTCGGTCAATGCATGCAATTCGCATGACCTCTTAAATGTGTCTGGATGAGACTTAAAAATCAATTTTGGATAGTGTGCATTATATTTCTGCTTCCTCTTAATTGAAGCTACAACTGGGGGATGGTCGATCATCTCCACTGGGTAGGAAGTCTGTCCCAACTGCAACCTGCAGTCCTAGCCCCTTTTTGAGCAGACAAGGAATAATCAAATCGCGACAGAAAATCAGTCCCCATTAAGATGTGACCAGGAAAATCAAGGTTCTCTACGATCGTGCATGTGTGAGGCTGCAATTCCCCATCAATCTTAAAATTAACTGTACCTTGACCCACGATCTCAATCTTTTCCCCATTGACCGCTGTTAATGTCTTTGCGCTACGTTTAAGACGTGCATACTTAAAATTGCTGAAGGCTGACTTCTTAATTACAGTTGCCTGGCTTCCTTTATCAACAAAAACTGCCAATCTTACACCTTCCACTTTCACCTCAAAAGTAGGCCTACCATCACTAGAAGCCTTCTTTCATGCTTCTGTACTTGCGACTTTACAGTCCCTCTGTATATGTCTGCGCTTCCCGCAGGAGTAACACCTCCGCGGATCTCTGTTGGTACCCCGCGCAGGGTGGCTCTAACGTGCAGCTTTGGCTGCTTCCCGCCTGATGAACCTGCGCCACAGTTACTTGGCTTGGCCCCCTCTCCCTTTACTTAACGCCTCTACGTATGGGGATGGCTGAGCGCCCGATGTCTCTGTGCGCATCTGCCTGTCTAAGGCTGTGGCGGCCTGTTGGACTAGGTCTTTATAGCTCACAAACGCTCCCTCCGCAACTAAAAATGGCCCCATAGCAGAAGGTAACGTTCTGCAGAACAATTGTTTAGCTAATCGCTCTGCCTGACTCGAATCTAACCCCAGTTCCGTAGTGAGGTCGTCAACCCTACTCTTTAATAGTGTCCCGAAATCCTTGACAGTGCTGAGGTCATCCTTCTTAAGTGACTGCAAGTAAATATGAGCCTCATCCTCTGACACCTTTTCCTTAAATCTGTCCCTAATCGCTTGGACAAACTGAGGCCAAGTTGTCAGGTGCTGAAACTGTCAATCTCGCCAGTTGACCGGCTACGTCCACGTAAGCCCCCATAGCGAGAGTAATTTTAAACTATCCTCTGGGACAGCCTCCAGCATCGCACTAATCTGACAAAGCCAGTCTTCCACTCGGCGGTTGCGTTCCACATTATTAAGCGGCAACTCCGTACCTCTGAGTGTCGGCAGAGTCAACTTGGGAATCAGACTCATAATTCCCGGTTTGTATGATGCGGGGCTACTGGAAGTGGGTGGGCCCTGGGGTTGGGAAATGGATTGAGGTTGGGGTTGAGGTATGGTGTGGGTGACCTGGGAAAAAGGTAAGGGTATGGCTTGGGTGGCCTGGGGTTGGGGTTGGGTTTAGGTATGGTGTGGGTGGCCTCGGGTTGGGGTGTGGATTGAGGTTGGGGTTGAGGTACGGTGTGGGTGGCCTGGGGTTGGAATGGGTATGGGGTGGCCTGGGATTGGAGTGGGTATGGGGTGGCCTGGGGTTGGAATGGGTATGGGGTGGCCTGGGGGTGGACTGGGTATGGGGTGGCCTGGGGTTGGGGGAAGGGTTGGTATAGGAATGGAGGTTGGGGTTTAGGACATGAGGATGGGGTTGGTATAGGAATTGAGGATGGGGTTGGTATAGGAGGTGGGGTTGGGGTTGTTGTAGTGCTGGGTGAGGTGTACCTAGGTGTTGTGGTATTGGTGTTATGTGAGGTAGTTCCTGCTGTTAGTGTGGTTGTTCATGTTCCCGTTGAACAGGTTGCTGGTCGTGTTCCCTACTGAACGAAGTGGGACGTCCTACCGTACTAACTGATGCCCCTGTCCAGCTCCCTGTATGCCCTGTTGGTATGGCGTCGATGTTGTCTGTGGGGGAACCCAAGACGGCTCCCCCCACTCTTGGGAAGAATCCTGGCGAGACTCCCCACTCATGTCAATAATCGTATCTGTACTGGAATGGGAAAATACCCTCGACTGCTCAGTCCTATGCAGAACCCGTGATCCTGTCGCTTCAGTCCCACTGACTCCACCTGTGACGTCAGCTGAGCTACCTGAGCGGTCCACAAGGCCTCCCGTGGTGTGTGACGAGGTGCTGTCCTCTGCACTTTCACTCCCACTGGTCCCCACTGACTGGTCACTGTCTGGGTTAAACATTCCCTGTGATTCCCTGTGTGCCATGTCTCTTGTAACCACCCTTTAATACACCCTCGACCCGGACGCACTACAACCGTGATCTTACACAAAATATAAAAAAATCACAACTCTCTAAGCGAAAACCAACGAAATTCCCCAAATAGGAAATACACCGATTAATCGAGAGAATCGCTGAAGTGAATTCAATGAATGAGCGTCTGCCCCGCACTTGTGTCTGACCGTGAAATAGCCCGCAGTCCTATCACTGAAAGCCAAGTCCTTTACGGTAAAAAGTTAAAGAATCTAATTTATATAAAACAATTTAAAATGATAAAGTAACTAACGCGCAGCACTCGTGATGGATTAATAAAGAATATTTACTGTACTTGAACACTAAACGCACTTGAAATGAGCAGTGTGGCCACTGATGACTGATGGAGCAGGACCAGCTGCGCTGAAAAAAACTAAGTCCCGCGCTTTTTCGCTTAACGCTGAAAAATCACAATTTTTATTCTGAAGTAAAATAACTAGTTTTACATTAATAAACCGCTCTAGCGATAAATATAGACACCCAGGACATATATTTGCTTGCCAAAATTTGAATTTTCACCAAAAACTGCGTTTTTACTCAATTCTGGACTCTGCCAATTTTTCTGCATCGGAAAAAAATTCTATCACCCCAAATATCGCAAAACTCCCTTAATTCGCAAAAATGGGTTTTCGTTCACAGATATAAATACGCTGTTATTACTTAATACTGGCGATGTACAATACTGAAACCTCGGGCGGTTTCGACACTCATTAATTCGAATTTTCGTCAAAATTCGAGGTTTTCACTTCAAGTGGACTCTGACAAAATTACAACACAATTTTCTCGAAAAATAACTAAATTCGGCAAAAATGTAATCATCACTGTTTAATGCTAAGAACAGAATTACGTCCCTTGCGCGCACTAGAGGGTAATACCGGCCCTAGAATATACGTGAAGCATGAGAATTCGAATTTTTGCCAAAGTGTACGATTCTAGCCCAAGCTGGACTTAGAAAATTTTCCACCTACGTTTCTACTTAAAACAGAATTCTAAGTCTAAAACACAATTCTACCGTCTTACTGATAAAAACTAGAAAAATATCACTCGCATCGACTGGGGAATCCTGTTGCTATAGATTCAGCTACTCGGAACAAGTTCCAAGTAGCACGGGCTATGGTGAGCCCGTAACTTACCTGGCACAGGAGCTGGGCAAGAAGCACGGGCTATGGTTAGCCTCGTGGACAGGAGATGTCTCCCGTGTGTGTGTGGGGAATCCTAATGACACCCAGATCATATACGTGACCCACGAATACCAATTAATTACAATTAACGACTGTCCGACGTTGACTTAGCCGAAAACTTATCCCAAAATACTTAGAAATATTCTATGAGCTCTATCAAACATTTACAACGAAAATTACTATCCCTTAACAAACTCCTTCACTAACGATCGTGACCAACATATAGCCCTTAGTCCAGAGGATTAACTACGCTCTAGAAACAACGCCTCTGACTTAGACCAGGGGTCTCCAA
>WNGS01118855.1:0-10412 GCA_020271785.1 Procambarus virginalis
CTTGGTACGTCCCCTAGGACTTCCGCCTATTGCTCTCACGAGTTGTGTTGCAAGATGTTTGAGCGTATGGTAAATGTCCGTCTGATGTGGTTCTTGGAACACCATCACCACATCTCTCCCTCTCAATTTGGTTTTCGCAAGGCTGCAGCACGACTGATGTCCTGGTGAACTTGGAGGTCTATATTCGTACTGCTTTTGCTGCGAAGACCTCCGTTGTGCTGTCCTTTTCGACCTGGAAAAAACTTATGAAACAACTTGGAGATACCATATCTGTCCCAACTTCGTTCTTTTGGCCTTCGTGGTAATCTCTCTCTCTTCCTTCAAAGATTTCTCTCTCGTCGTACCTTTCGAGTCAGGCTTGGTGTCCCTCTCTCTGCCTCTTTTAGCAGAGTGAAGGTGTACCCAAGGTAGTGTCCGAGTACTATCTTTTTTCTGGTTGCCCAATGGTCTCCTTTCCTCCCTTCCTTCTGGCATCTTCTCCACTCTTTATGTTTGACGATCTTACTCTTTGCTGTCAGGTGGTGATTCACCTCTCCTTCAACGGCGGCTTCAACTTGCGATTGATGCCGTATCATCTTGGGCCACCAATCATGGCCTCAAGTTCTCTACTACTAAACTTTTGCCCTGACTTTTACCGGAAGTGGGTCGTTCTTCGTCCCTTTTTGTCACTGTATGGTCATCCCCTTGTACATAGATTCCACTAAGCTTTGTGGTTATTCTTTGACACTCGTTTGTCTTGTCGCCCCATGTCACTTACCTCCGTGTTGAATGCTCTAAGGCCTTAACCTACTTAGGTTTTTGTCCCATACTTCTTGGGAGCGGATAGGCGGACGCTCCTCTATTTGCATTCCTCTCTTGTCCTGTCTAAGCTCGATTATGGTTGCCCTGCTTACTCTTCTGCTTCTCCTTCTACTCTTCGCTGTCTTGATCCTTTGCACCATACATGGTTGCGCCTCAGCCCCGGTGCTTTTCGTTTCAACTCCCGCCCTCAGTTTGTACGCTGACACTGGCCTTTCTGTCTCTCCAGGATCGCCGTGATCGCTACAGTCTTCGCTATCTTGCGCGATCCTTACAGCTCCTCATTCTCGCCTCTATCGTGCTTTGACTTTTACCCTTCCTGTAGTTCCTGTTCCTCTTCACCATCTTCCTCTTTCTGTCCATTTGTCTCGCTTACAATCCTTGTGGTTCGTCTTACTAATGTTTATCCTCGTATTGTTACCTCCTTGCCCCGTGGAGGTCCTCCTCCCAAATATTGTACTTCTCTGACCCTCATCACTAAAGCTTTTACCCCTCCTACAGTTCTGAAATGCCTCTTCCTTGAGCACTTTTCTTCTCACTCCCACCGTTCCCATCTTCACCGACGGGTCAAAGTCTGCTGACTGTGGAGGCTACTCGTTGTTTTTCCTGACCACACTTATATGTGTCGCCTTCCTCCAGAGGCTAGCATCTTCACAGCAGACTCTCTGCTATTCTCAATGCTCTTCGTCTCCTGCTTTCCCAGGGGCAATCCTCCTTCGTGGTAGTAGTTGACTCTCGTAGTGCCCTCATGGCTTTAGGGTCCTTTATCCAGTCCACCCTGTGGTCATCGAGATTCAACATTGGCTGTTTCTTATCTCCAGTAAATTAAGTCGGTTGCGTTTTGCTGGGTTCCCAGCCATGTTGGTGTCTCTTTAAATGAGCGTGCGGATGCTGCCGCTAAGGATGCTATCCACACTTGTCCCTCTCCATAAAGGTGTTCCTTATTCCGACTTTTACCCAGTTATTCATGCCTCCATCCTTGCCCCATGGCAGAGTTGTTGGTCTTCTGTTATTGGTAACAAGCTGCGTACTCTTAAGAGTCGTGTGTCCCAGTGGCCTTCCTCCTGCCACCGTAACCGGCGGTGGGAAACGCTCTAGCTAGGTTATGTATTGGCCATACCCGTTTTAGCTCATGGTCACTTAATGGAGCGCCGCCCTGCTCCTTATTGCCCAAATTGCATTGTCCCTCTTATGGTCGTACATCTCCTTGTTGAATGTCCTGACTTCCAGGACGAGCATGTGTCTTGTTTTTCCGACCATCCCAACGGTCGCTTCTCCCTCGATAAAATCTTGGCGACTCGGATATTTTTTATATCGTTCGCCTTATGCGTTTTTGTTCTCGTATTGGCATCCTTGGTGATATTTAGCGCCCTCTGATTATCCCGCACATTTGATGGTGCTACATAGACTTCCCGGTTTGGTGCCTTCTATTGATAATTACTTACTTACTTTGGATGAGGTGAACAAACTTGTGACAAATACAAGACAGAATACGAAACAATGGGTATTAGTTGGATAGAGAGCAAGAATGGAAATAACTGCAAAGGGCCTATTGGCCCATACTTCCTCTTGATGCTTCTATATTGGTTTGGAGTCATGAAGTGGGAAGAATATAGCTGTGCATTATTGGCTGTTGATTGCTGGTGTTGACTTTTTGATGTGTAGTGCCTCGCAGATGTCAAGCCACCTGCTATCGCTGTACCTATCGATGATTTCTGTGTTGTTTGTTAAGACTTCTCTGGTGATGGTCTCGTTGTGAGAGGAGATTATGTGTTCCTTTATGGAGCCCTGTTGCTTATGCATTGTTAATCGGCTGGAAAGAGATGTTGTTGTCTTGCCTATATACTGAGTTCTTTGGGGCTTACAGTCTCCAAGTGAGCATTTGAAGTCATAGACGACGTTGGTTTCTTTTAAGGCATTCTGCTTTGTGTCTGGAGAGTTTTTCATGAGTAGGTTGGCCGTTTTTTGGTTTATAGTAAATCGTCAATTGTATTTTCTGATTTTTTTCTGTAGGGGATGACGTTCCTATCAACATATCTTTCAGGACCCTTTCCTCCATTTTATGAGTTGTCGAGAAGAAGTTCCTGTAAAATAGTCTAATAAGGGGTACATGTGTTGTGTTAGTTGACTCTTCAGAAGTTGCATGGCGTTTTACCTTTCTTTTTATGATTCTTCAACAAAACCGTGCCTTACCCTACAGAGTTCTTCATCGAGTTGCTTCCATCCTGAGCTGAGGCCGAGAGCACGGTCGACGTAAGCATTGACATCACTCCTCTTGAACCTGTCTGGGCAGTCACTATTGGCATTGAGGCACATTCCTATGTTTCCTTAGTGTAGACTGCAGTGTGGAAACCTCCGCTCCTTTCCGTGACTGTTACGTCTAGAAAGGGCAGCTTCCCATCTTTCTCCATCTCGTAAGTGAAACTCAACACAGAATTCCACTCGAATGCCTCCTTCAGCTCAAGCAGACGTCTGACATCAGTACCTGTGTAAAAATGTCGTCAACATACCTGCAGTATATGGCAGGTTTCAAGTCCATGTCAACTAAGACCTTATGTTCGATGGTACCCATGTAGAAGTTCGCAAACAGGACACATAGGGGGAGAACCCATGGCGACGACCCCATCTACTTGCTTATACCTGTGCCCATCTGAGCTCAGGAAGGTGCCTCTTTAGTACAAGCTTGGAGTAGTTTCCTTAGAATGTTTTCTGGTATGTCAAGAGGAGCACAAGCCGGATCATGATACACTCTGTCCGCTATCATCCCGATTGTTTCCTCCACAGGTACGTTGGTAAACAGTGATTCTACATTCAACGAGGCTCTTATCCCTGTGGCCAGTGTTCCCCGCAGAAAGTCAACAAATTCCTTTGGAGTCTTCAGGCTGAAAGCACAAGGTACGAAAGGAGTCAGCAAGCCGTTGAGTTGCTTCGCCAGTCTGTACGTGGGTGTGGGTATCTGGCTGATGATTGGCCGAAGTGGGTTTCCAGGCTTGTGGTCTTGACATTTCCATACGCATACCCAGGTTTGTATTCCCCAACAACCTTTGGCAGGTGGAGTCTGGATTTCTTGGCGTTTACAATTTTGATCAATCCGTTTACCTTGTGTCGGGGTTTCACGGTGTTCTCGTAAGAGAAGGGTTAAAGCAACAGTAGACCGGATCTCCTTTCCAGGTGGTTGCTCCAACCATAACCCTTACTCACCGTCGTTCGGCGGGTCTTCCCTCAATCCCTTAGGCTCCACTGCTGGCCTCGGAGAGTATCCCAGTCGATCTCACAACCGGCCTTTAGATTATGAGATGAGTGGGTGCACAGATCGTTCCCTCAATCTGTGGCCCTCCCGACACCGAACTCTTACATAGCCTTCAAGGTCGCCAGCTGGTTTTGTTAGATGTCCAGTAACACTGCAGTGGTTAGGTGTAATTGTGGCAAGAGCCAAATCTAGTAATATAGTATCAGGCAGGTCACTCTACTTTATATCATAACACGGTCACAAGATAAATGGAGGGGATGATATCAAACACCAAAGAGTTTTGGTATTTTACTTAAAAAACAACGAGAAATATATATGCATCAATGTATCAGAATTAATATATGACGATTGCTCCATTCATAGCATAATATTCTAGAGCGCACCATATGGCAACATCGGCACGTGTCACCTGTCAGAAATGCCAGCTGACCGGGCCCTCGCGATCGTGGGAAAGACTAGTACTTGTTTTCTAATTGTCACGATCACCGTTTATTTAACTTTTTCCAAACACTATTCAACGTTCACATGGCTTACTTATGATTTCACTGGCCTCACGATCAACATCTTATTCACAATACTCTCACAGTGACCTTTCACTGTACCAAAAGATTACTCTATTCTTAATAATATTTACTGTGAATGCACTCACTTGATCACTGAACTTTTCTTTATATTTATACTTCCTCTCACAGAGATATCACTGGCAAACACTTCACGTATATGATATTATTCAGCACACAATCATGTCATATATAAATCAGTAATCAAACTTCAGGCATATATATATCAATAGATCATAGAGATCAACACACAGGCATTTATATCGATAGATTATGGAGATCAACACACGGGCATTTATATTGATAGATTATAGAGATCAATCCACAGGCATTTATATCAATAGATTATAGAGATCAATCCACAGGCATTTATATTGATAGATTATAGAGATTAATCCTCAGGCATTTATATCAATAGATTATAGAGAACAATACACCAATATCTGGTTCACTACCAATATATATAATAATAATAATCACAGATCAATAATAGTAGTCACAGTAAATTCTCTGATGAATCTTGGTGCTTGCACACACCCACACATAGATATATATATGTAAATTGATACTGTGAGCGCTCTGGGTAGCCTCACCACATACTGTGCACTCTGTGACTTAAACTCAAGTGAGACTTGCTCACGACATACAAAATATACTGACAAGAATATATATAGCTAACTAAAGGGGAAATGGGAGGGAACTGTAAACACCTACTTCACCTATCCTAGGATGACAGTTGGGTTGTAGCTCCTGGTCCAGGCTCTCGCCTCGTTCATCCAGAAACACAAGCCCCACGCCTTAGGATGTCGCGTCTCGCCGCTTCTGTACACAGCAGGTCCGTGCTTCTTTCCCTACAGTACGTCGCTGGGTTGAAGTCGGTCTCCTGGCCGTCAACTTTCCTCCCAACTACGGCAGCCAGCCTACGTCTCGGCGGTCGTCGTACGTTTCCCAATTAGTCCTTGTCACTGTACTCCCAGAGTAACTGCCTCTCACCACTACGAAGTCACTGAAGTTATCAGCCGTCCCGGACGACACACGCACAGCACCCGACTTCAGAGCTCTTGAAGCTCACAACACTGTCAATTCCCTCGTCGTCTAGATATATCGCTAGGTATTTGGGAAGACTTCTCGACGTGCTTGCATCCACTGTTGACTCGTAGGGTTCCACGAAGGTGGGGTTACTGTCAAACTTGACAGGATCGTCGATCACACGTTCAACCTGGTTGACAAGGCTGTCAACCTGGTTCACTCACGGTGGGTGGCCCGGCCACTAAGCTGCCTCTTATACTGGTGAACTGCCAACGACGACACACATCGATGCCCGGCCCACTTCTTGCAACGCACCTGTCCCTGAGCACTTGTTGCTCAATATTCTGTCAATTCCTTATCTGAGCCACTTCTGGGTTGCAGGAAGACCTCACAGAGTGCGTGCCAACAACTGGAGACGCTTAAATCCACCGGAGTTCGGTAAATCCGTCACTCTGACAGGATGACCGATCGCGCGTCCTACCTCTCGGACGTGTCGTGAAAGACTGATATCGCCTGGCGCCAACACGGCGGACCCCCCTGCCTATGTGACGTCACTTTTCCCAAAGTTGGTTTTCATTGGCTCCCAGTGCCATGTCGCTGACGGTGACCAATCTGGCGCCACTGACGTCACACAGTTTTGGCGGGAGAACAGACTTGCCAGCGCCATATTGGCTCCCTAAAGGGCCTATCCCACAGGCCAAAATACTACATTTTCGCAAATTTCTCGGCTCTTCGAGAATACTGTTCTCTCCCACACATGTTCAATTGTTGCCTGCAATGTAGAGAACGCTCGGGAATAGTGGACATGACTCTTACAGCAGGCGTGGGAGAATTAGAAGGGGGGAACACCGTCACATACCCCTCCCCTTAAAATAAGAGTCATGTCTGGTTAGTGCATGCGGGACAACGCATCTGCGACTACGCTGTCCTTTCCACTAAAAATCTTGGCTTCCAGCCAGTATTGCAGCCGCCAATGTGTGACACTCCTCATGTGTCTGCAGACCGTCTTCAAGGTCATCCTGGGCGTCCACTGCTTACCTATTGCGGACCGAGGGTTCCACACCTCACGTCCGTTCACCAGCTGGAACTGTGAGAAGATTAACGGTTCAGCCACTGCTTTGCAAATGGCCAACAAAACAGGGCCCGCTGTCTCTTCCCACTCGTCTTCCTGCTCTACGCAGCACATTCTCAGAGCTGTCTCTGAGGTGGAGTGGAGTCTTCCGACCGCCCCCTTCGACTGCGATCGGTAGGGCGACGACCGAATCTGCATCACTCCCTGATTTATCATTGTTCGTCTGACACACTCAGACCGGAACATATTTCCACTGTCAGCCTGATTTTCCCTGGGCCTCCTCACCCAAGAGAAAAGATGTTGTAGTTGCCCAGCCACTTCTCTCGACGTTGGACGTCGCATCGTGGTCATCCCTAGGTGACCCGCAGAGTCAACAGCGTGCAACGGACTCAACACTGCCGCTCTGCACTTGGCTGGCAACGCTACTTGATCTCTCGTACCTGGAGAGGCTTTTCCGACCTCCATCCTTACAGGTTTACACTGTCTTATTAATATGCCTTCTTGCCTGTTAAAGTGAGTAGCTTTCTCGGGACCAATACGTCCTCTTTGACCTTACAAATCAACTTGGGGAATTCTGCCTGCTGCATCTCCTCGAGACTAGTGCGGTCCATCCCTGGAGAACCGGTGAGGGTCACCTGTACCTCACCATCTGGGCTGCCTTCGCCCTCCACTCGCTCTCCGGGTTCCTTAACGAGGTGATCAATTCCCAGGCCGTCGGACGTCTCCTCGTCGGCCTTATCAGATCCACGTCCTCCTCGTCTTCGCACTGCCTCGGAACTACGGCACAGACAGGGAACGCCTCCATGGCGATTCCTTTCTCGTCCCCACAGGCGTCGAACACTTCGCCTTTCTTCTCTAAGTGCTCCAAGCACTCCTCGTCCTTCACAAGGTTCGGTAGGACACGTCCTCCACATGCGTCATTTCCCAAAATGACCTGTGCCTCCCTCGTGGGCATCGTCGCACAGACCCCCACTACTAGGGTTTGGCATCCATAAACCGAACTCAGGGTTACCTGGTGTAGGGGCATCTGCACTGGGCCTCCCACAGTGGTCACACTTGCCTCACCTACACAGGTATTCTCGTGACACTCAGGGAAAAGGGTTCTGCTCACCAGGGTAAATTCCGCCCCAGTATCTCTCAGCATCATTACCGGGATGGGGTCTGCGTCCCCCACCCTTACAGTTCCCTCGCGCACGAACGGGTTAGCCTTCTTACGTACGGGTCCATCCCGCACTCCTTCGGCTAACTGGTCCTCTACCCGCACAAAAGCAACGTAACCCCGCTGCTTAGGACGTCTACATTCGCGCGCCATGTGTCCTATTAACCCGCAGTTGAAACAACGGATCCTTCTTCTTCCGCGGACTCTTCTTGCGCCTTCCAAAGACTCATGCTCAGCTTCTCCGGCCGTGACGATAACAAGATCTCTTGAGCTCTCCCTCGGTGACTTCTTCGGCGGTTCCACAGCACTCTTCTGTCCTCTGCTGTCTCCATTCGAGGGGTAGGACTTGGGAGAACTCGGTCCTGTCCTCCATCCGTCCGGCCTTCTATTACTTCTCCCATAGCTAGAGAATACGGGCGGTCGGTGCTGTCCCTCTCGACGTGGACGTAAAGCTTCCTCTAGCATGTCTGCTCGATCGGCCGCGGCTCTCAGGTCCTTGATGTCCGCCTCCTTTACTCTCACCCTAATCTCGGGAGAGAGCACGGACATAAACTTTTCCATGACCATCAGCCCCTTGATGTCTTCAGCCGATCTTGCTCCTTCTGACTCCAGCCATTTCACGAATTTCCTTTCCATGTCCCTCGCCGTCTCCGCATACGATTTTCCTGGCGATCGGGTACATTCTCTAAACCTTTTCCTATAGCACTCCGGCGTCAGCTTGAACGAATGGAGCACGGCCCGTTTTACTGCATCATAGTTGGTACACTCCTGGAGGTCGAGCATGTTGTAAGCTTCACGAGCTTCACCAGTGAGCCTTCCTTGAACTAGCTCCGCCCACTCTGCCCTCGGCCACTTCTTCAACGTAGCGACCCTCTCGAAATGCTCGAAGAAACCCTCAGCCTCATTAGGCACGAAGACGGGCAAATCCCTCTCTCTCACTCGGCGGTCTTCCTGCTGTTGTGGTGGGGTAGTTGGAACTAGTCCAGCTCAGCTCGTTCAGCTCAATCTCCTTGTTCGCTTCAACCTCCTGCAGCTTCGTCCTAGCTTCTATTTCGCGCCCCTCTCGTTGCAGTGCCTCTCTTTCTTCCCTGCGCAGCTGTGCTGTGCCTCTCGTTCTCTCGTTGCTGCTGTGCCTCTCGTCTCTTCTCGCGCTCCTGTGCTTCTTCGCGTCAGCTGGCTTCTCTCTCTGCTTCCTCGCGCCTCAGCTGTGCTTCTTCGCGCTTCCTGAGCTTCTCTCTCTGCTTCCTCGCCCTCGTTCTCTCTCTTCGGCGCAGCTGTGCTTCTCTTTCTTCTCGCGCAGCTGTGCTTCTCTCTCGCTTCCTCGCGCTCAGCTGTGCTCTCTTTCTTCTCTGCGCAGCTGTGTTCCTTTCTGCTTCGCAGCTCAGCTTGCTTCTATCTGCATCTTCATTATTTCTAGCTTGATACTGCGCCTGCTGCCACTGGATCCCCGGCTGCTGCCACCGGTACTCAGTTCTCTCCTCACTGGCAGGTGTCTGTGGTCGCTCCTCTCCTAAGGCTTCATCACGTGCCTTGAGCTGTGACTCAATCTTCTTTGTCTCTCCCACTTTGGAAGCTCTCAACTTGATCCCAAAGTGGTCGGCGATCGTCTGCAACTGTGCCTTGGTGCACTCCTCCAGTACCTGCTCGTCTCTCGTGTCTATAACCTGGCTACTTTATCACCCTCCATCTTGTGACAATGAGTGAAAACCTAGGCCTGATATTTAATACCACATTACCACCTTGATCTTGTTCTTATCCTGGCAAGGTCGCCAATGTCGGGGTTTCACGGTGTTCTCGTAAGAGAAGGGTTAAAGCAACAGTAGACGGATCTCCTTTCCAGGTGGTTGCTCCAACCATAACCCTTACTCACCGTCGTTCGGCGGGTCTTCCCTCAATCCCTTAGGCTCCACTGCTGGCCTCGGAGTATCCCAGTCGATCTCACAACCGGCCTTTAGATTATGAGATGAGTGGGTGCACAGATCGTTCCCTCAATCTGTGGCCCTCCCGACACCGAACTCTTACATAGCCTTCAAGGTCGCCACTGGTTTTGTTAGATGTCCAGTAACACTGCAGTGGTTAGGTGTAATTGTGGCAAGAGCCAAATCTAGTAATATATATCAGGCAGGTCACTCTACTTTATATCATAACACGGTCACAAGATAAATGGAGGGGATGATATCAACACCAAAGAGTTTTGGTATTTTACTTAAAAAAACAACGAGAAATATATATGCATCAATGTATCAGAATTAATATATGACGATTGCTCGTTCATAGCATAATATTCTAGAGCGCACCATATGGCAACATCGGCACGTGTCACCTGTCAGAAATGCCAGCTGACCGGGCCCTCGCGATCGTGGGAAAGACTAGTACTTGTTTTCTAATTGTCACGATCACCGTTTATTTAACTTTTCCAAACACTATTCAACGTTCACTGGCTTACTTATGATTTCACTGGCCTCACGATCATCATCTTATTCACAATACTCTCACAGTGACCTTTCACTGTACCCAAAGATTACTCTACTCTTAATAATATTT
>WNGS01118857.1:0-11200 GCA_020271785.1 Procambarus virginalis
TGAAGGCATAGACGACATTGGTCTCTTTCAAAGCGTTCTGCTTTGTCTCTGGAGAATTTCTCCATGAGTAGGTTGCAGTTTTCTTGGTTTTATAGTAAATCGTCAATTGTATCTTCTGATTTTTGTCTGTAGGGATAAAGTTTCTATTAACAATATTTTCAGGACCCTTTCCTCCGTTTTATGAGCTGTGGAAAAGAAGTTTCTGTAAAATAGTCTAATAGGGTAGGGGGTACAGGTGTTGTGTTAGTTGTCTCTTCAGAGGTTGCATGGCGTTTCACCTTCCTTTTTATGATGTCTTCAACGAAACCATTGGAGAAGCCGTTGTTGTTGACTAGGACCTGCCTTATCCTACGTAGTTCTTCGTCGACTTGCTTCCATCCTGAGCTGTGGCTGAGAGCGCGGTCGACATAAGCGTTAACAACACTTCTCTTGTACTTGTCTGGGCAGTCACTGTTGGCACTGGAGAACTGACTGCCCAGACAGGTGCAAGAGGAGTGCTGTTAGGCTTATGTCGATCGCGCTCTCAGCCACAGCTCAGGAATGGAAGCAAGTCGATCGAAGAACTACTGTAGGAGTAAGGCAAGGTGTCCTAGTCAACAATGGCTTCTCCAATGGTTTCTTGAAGACATCATATAATAAGGAAGAGTGAAACGCCATGCAACCTCTGAAGAGACAATAACAACACCTGTACCCCCTACTATAGACTATTTTACAGGAACTTCTTTTCCACAGCTCATAAAACGGAGGAAAGGGTCCTGAAAGATATTGTTAATAGAAACGTTGTTATCCCTACAGACAAAAATCAGAAGATACAACTGAACATTTACTATAAAACCAAGAAAACTGGCCAAGCCTACTCATAAGAAACTCTCTCAGACACAAGGAGCAGAAGCTCTGAAAAGAGACAATACGTCGTCTATGCTTCAAATGCCCTTATGGGACTGTAAGCCTCAAAGAACTCAGTAATATATAGGCAAGACAAAACCATCTCTTTCCAGGCGTTAACGCATGCATAAGCAACAGGGCTCCATTAAGGAACATATATCTCTTCCCACAACCAAACCATCACCAAGAATCTTAACAAACAACACAGAAATCATCGATAGATACAGCGACAGCAGGCAGCTTAGACATCTGCGAGGCATTACACATAAGAGAGTCAACACCAGCAATCAACAGCCAATTAACGCACATATATTCTACCCACTTCAAGACTTCGCTCCAATATAGAAGCATCAAGAATATGGGCCAATAGGCCTTCTGCAGTTCATTTGTCAGTTCTATATCTTACCCGTATCAAGCAGTTTTTTGACCCATTGTTCTGACATTCTATACGTTGTTTGAATGTTTGTGTTTCACCTCTCCAAACTATTGTAACATGCACCTCACCCAAATGCAGGTATAAGATGATATTGTTGTTAATCTACAGTCATAAGTTGTGTAGTAAACTAAGTCTTTGAAAATGTAATAAGTTTTACGAAACGCGCTCAGGTGCACTAGAAATAAAAATGAATTTTGGAGAATGATTTTTCTATATACCGTTACCAGTAAAAAGAAACATAAGAAATATAGAGAAAATTCGTGTTAGAATTGATTAATCTTACTTTTCGGTCATATTTAATATATATTATGTCTACAGGAAAGACTGCTACCAAAAAAACAATATACTAATATATATATATAATATATATATATATATATATATATATATATATATATATATATATATAATGCCCACTTAGGGACTGTAAGCCTCAAAGAACTCGGTATATAGGCAAGACAACAACTTCTCTTTCCAGGCGATTAACGATGCCTGAGCAACAGGCTCTGTCAAGGAACATATAATCACTTCCCACAACCAGACCATCACCAGAGAAGTCTCAACAAAAAACACGGAAATCATCGATAGATACAGCGATACCAGGCGGCTTGATATCTGCGAGGCACTACACATTAAGGAGTCAACACCAGCAATCAGTAGCCAATTAACGCACAATTGTATTCTACCCACTTCAAGACTCTGCTCCAATATGGAAGCATCAAGAAATATGGGCCAATAGGCCCTCTGCAGTTACTTCTATTCTTCCCTTTAGCTTATACCCATTGTTTCGTGTTCTGTGTTGTGTTGAAAGTTTGTTTTCACCTCATCCAAAACTATTGTAACATGTCACTTCACCAAATGCAGGTATAAAATCGAAGCTGTTTAACTCTATTCATAGAGTTAAACATATAGACTCTATTCTTAGTCTGACAGATATATCAATATCCCAGGATATCAAGAATTCCACTGCCCCATGGCACAAGGTGGCACCAGAGGCATTTCAATTCTAGTAAGAAATCATATCAATGCCACGGCAATCACAGACCTGCCCGACTGTGGCGAGAACGTCGAAATTATGGAAGTTAAGCTCACTATGAGGAACTCAACGCTGTCCGTCTTCAATGTATACAAGAGCCAGAGAGAACATGACATGGATCTCTCAACAATCTTTGAAATAGCAGTCACTACACCTACTATCATCTCTGGCGACTTTAACGCTCATAGTGAATTACTACTTGATTCAGCAAGAACCGACGCCAACGGAAGACATATTGAACATCTTTTGGATGAAGTGCCAGAAATCAGTCTGCTTAATTCGACGGAACCAACCCACACTGGTGGGGGAAAGCTGGATCTCACGTTTGTCTCCACCAGTATTTATGAGTTGTGTCATTGGTCAGTGGATCATGTTCTGACTAGTGACCACTTTGCTACAAAAACAGTTATTAATATAGCACTACCTCCTAGACCTCCAGCTCCCGAGCCCGGATGGGACTTTATCAAGCAGATTGGACGAAGTTTCAGGAAGCTCTCGAAACTTGGCACCAAAACTACACTCCTCCTGACAACACCGAAGAAATGGAAAAAGATTTAGTAAATGCAATACATAGAGCAGCAAATCACGCCATCCCCAAGAGGAAAACAATTACCCAACAACACAAGGACCATTGGTATTACTGTGATAGGATCAAAGAGCTACATAACAGACTAAATCGTGCACGAAAGAATTTCAGAAGAGATAGAACCGAAGCTAATCTAGGACTTCTTAGAGCTGTCCGAGATCATGTGCACGAAGAAACAGCAAAAATCAGAGAAGAAAAATGGCTCGAGTGGTGTGCCAAGCTAAATCAGCATACATCCTTGGGCGACATCTGGAGGCAGATCAACAAGGCCAAAGGAAAATCGCCTCCTGCTCCGCCGCACCATGTTCATCCAGAGCAAGAAGCAGAAAGGCTAGCAAATCTATTTGCTTCAAGAGCCAGTTCCACTCAACTTCCTCAAGCAACTCTGACTCACCAACAAAGACTTCAAGCAGCAAGATGGAAAAAAATAGATGATGCTTTAGCCTTACCTGACGAACTAGACCAACCTTTCAATCTAAAAGAACTCAGAAGTGCTACAAAGAAAACTAAAAATACAGCTCCAGGCGAGGACAAAATCACTTACAACATGCTAGCCAAGCTAGGAGAAAAGGGTGAAGAAGCCTTCTTGAATCTCATCAACAGAGTATGGGTGACAAGAACCCGACCACTCTCTTGGAACAGTGCAATTATAGTTCCCATTCCAAAACCTAAAGACCCAGGAAATCCAAGACCCATCTCATTAACAAGCTGTCTGGCCAAAACTGCAGAAAGAATGGCCCTTAATCGAATTGAATGGAAAGCCAATCCACTACACCAAAATATGTTTGCTTACAGAAAAGGTGTTGGAACCACAGAATGCCTTACCTCCCTCCTGGATAAAATCAATGACAAACCTGGAATCCTTATTTTTCTAGACCTTGAAAAAGCCTTCGAGTTAGCCAGTGCTCCAGCTACACTGTGCTGCCTTGTGGATAAGGAAATCAAAGGACACGCTCTTGCTTTTGCCAAAGGAAGCCTGCTTAACCGAGAAGCTAAAGTCAAATTCCAAGGAAAAACATCGACCTCAAAGAGGCTGGAAAATGGAACTCCGCAGGGAGGAATACTAAGCCCCTTCCTCTTCAACTGTCTCATGGAACAATTCATGAAGCTCAAGCTACCAAAAGCCAAACTTCTTAACTATGCAGACGACTTTGTGGTCATCATCAAGGCAAAGGTGCAAGAACCATGCACAAAAATGCCTAGATATTATCAGCAGGGAAGCGGAACGCATAGCAGTGAAAATAAACAGCAATAAAACAAAAGCAATGGCCGTTAAAATGAGAACTCAAGACATCAGACTGGCAATACAAGGACAAGAAATCGAGTGGGTTACCTCTTTTCAATACCTAGGAGTCATAATAGACAACCAGTTGAAATTCACTCAAGAAATTGAATATCTTCGGCAACGCTGTAAAGCCAGAAACTCAGCTTTGCGCTCTCTGACCAGTCTTAGAGAGGGTGCATCTCTACCAGTACTCAAAATGTACTACGTTCAAGCAGTTAGGTCACTCATCGACTATGCTGCTCCTGCTCTTACATCCCTCAGTGATAACCAATGGGAGAAACTGGAAGTGTCTCAAAATGATGCTCTGAGAACAATGCTGGGAGCACCTATATGGACGCGTAGAGAGAACCTTAGAATGGAAACAAAATTACCAGCATTAGAAAACAGGATGAAACAAAGGATAGCCACCATAATAGGAAAACTTACTGGAACAACCGCCAGGCTGTCAATCAAAGACAGCATACAGAGATCATTTCAGAAAAACCTACAGTATAGAACAAGCACATGGATGGATAATGTGTCAAGATTTTAGAGAAAATGTACCAGAAATGGACCATTAAAAACAAAGGGGAAGATAGACCATATCAACACTTTCGACAGCCTCCTCCATGGGAAGAATCGAATATAAAAATAATCATTGAAAGATTACCAGTTAAAAAATCAGCATGTGACCCGCAGAGGCTCAAGGAAGTAATAGAACAACAAATGGAAACTATTTCTAGACCCACAACGACTCACATCTTCACAGACGGATCAGTCGATCAAGAAAAAGGTTCTGCTAGAGCAGCAGTTTACACTACCAACCATGAGGCTTACTGGAGCATGAATAGTGGGTGCTCAACATTGCAAACAGAATTATATGCCCTGAAGGAGGCAATGAAATATGCAATTGAGAATAATTTACATGATGTCATCATTCATACCGACTCCATTCATACCATTCATACCGAGATAATATACAACTCCTCACAGAAATTCAACATATAGGAAAAGAAGCCCATAATCGAGGGTTGTCAATCACCCTAAATTGGATACCAAGTCACATTGGCATAGATGGTAATGAAAAGGCAGACTCACTAGCAAAAACTGCCACTGCTCTACCTGTTGTACAGGTTCAAATACCTCCAAGTTTCTCACAGGTTATCATGTATAACCAAACAGGTTATCATGTATAACCAAACTCAATTACGGGCTCACTATAGCTCGTGCTACATGGACACTTCGTCCTGAGTAGCTAAATCTTTAACAACAACAACAACAACAACTCTATTCAGTTATAGTTGTGTGTGTGTAAACTAAAGTCTTTGAAAATGTAATAAGTTTTACGAAACGCGCTCAAGTGTCGCGTCAGACTAGAAATAAAAATGAATTTTGGAGAACTGACTTTTCAATTACCATCGACAGTAAAAAGAAACATAAGAAATATAGAGAAAATTCGTGTTAGAATTATTAATCTTAATTTTTCGGTCATATTTAATAATATATATATATATATATATATATATATATATATATATATATATATATATATATATATATATATATATATATATATATATATATATATATATATAATAATAAT
Organism: Procambarus virginalis; assembly: GCA_020271785.1. NCBI lineage: Eukaryota > Metazoa > Arthropoda > Malacostraca > Decapoda > Cambaridae > Procambarus > Procambarus virginalis. The sequence continues at coordinate 5,811 of WNGS01118857.1, forward strand.
ATAGGGAAGGGAGTACCACCTCTGGCTGGAAGAAGGGGGACCCATAGCCTCGGAGGAAATCACACATAACGCTTTGGAGGGAATGTAGGTCCCCTCCAATACAGTTTCTGTGTGCTTTTCTCCTACCACCCCCTTCCTTTTTTTTATGCTTTATTGTGTATTTAAAGGTTACAAAACATACAAGACAAATGCCTAAAGGTTATGGATCTCATGAAGCTCCTCCGCTTCCGGACAGGAACCAAGGACGCAGCAAGCATTTCCCCTCTGGATCGCCACACTGAGGCGCCGAAACAAAAAACTGCAAGCCCTTGGGTCTCTGGTGACGTCGATGAGCTTGGAACCCAATTCCTTGAGAAATCCCAAGGCACTCTTGCCCCAGGGGCCATGCGTCTCAGACGCTATGGGAACAAAGAGGTATTGGCCTGCCAGTCGCCTGTATTTGAGAGATTTTGCTGTTTCCCTGTGGTTGGCCGCCCCACCTGCTTGATCAGCTCCGAAGTGTACATAGGTGTCAGCCAGGGTGGATACACATGTGTAGTCCCACACCAACTGTCTACCCTCCTTCCATGAGTATATGGTGATGCCATCAGGGCGAAGTGCGGGGAAATCCGGGTTCTGGACCCCTACGATTCGAGGTTCTCTCTCCGCTGGGCACTTAGCTGAGACGAGGCTTCTCTTGATGATGTCATTGACCTCGTTGTGTCTTGCATGCCAGCCCTTTGTACTTCCGCAATGCAACCCATGCAGTCCGTATTGGACTGTATATATATATATATATATATATATATATATATATATATATATATATATATATATATATATATATATATATTAGGGGTACCACCTCTGGTGCAATTGCAGGGACCCACATCCTCGAAGAAGAAAACAAAGAGCATTCAGAGAAGATCTTGTGGATTCTCACCGAATACTTAATTCTTTTCTTCTCCTACCACCCCTATTATTTTTTTGTATGTTTTGTTTTATTTTATTGCAATGCTACAGTTTACAGAGAACACACACACACACACACAAATATATAACAATTAAACAATCAGCGTTCGAAGACCTCGTCCAGCTCCTCGGAGGTTGGGTGCGTACCCAGGATACAGCACGCATTTCCCCTCTGCACTGCGACACTGAGGCGCTGGAACAGGAAACTGGCTGCTCGTGGGTCTCTAGTTTTCCCAATGAGTTCCTCACCAACCTCCTTTAAAAACTTGAGTGCACATTTACCCCAGGCGCCCAGAGTCTCTGAGCCTATCGGCACGAACCTGTAACAACGTTCTAGGTCTCTGTACTTGTGGATTTTCTGGGTCTCCCTGAAGGTGGCTGCCCCACCTCCCTCCGCTGAGCTGTAATGTAAATAGGTATCAGCCAATGTAGATGCACAGGTGTAATCCCATACGACCTGTTTACCTTCCATCCATGGCTGCAGGGTGACTCCATCTGGGCGTTTTTGGCTGTTGTCAGGTCTGCACAACTGGGGTTCCCTTTGTGCTGGACACCCAGCTGTAGCCAAACTTCTCTTGATGATGTCATTGACTGCCTCGTGTCTAGCAATCTTTCCCTGTGTCTTACGACAGATGAGACCATGGCTGCCGTATTGGTCTGCCCGTGCCTGGCCGCAAATACACCGGTGCTCGGTGGAGATAGGGGCGGCAAGGCGCAGAGCAACACCAATACTTAGGGCCCGATGATCCAGGCGGGTGCCCAAGGCGGAATTAGGGACTGCCAACAGGAAGTCCCCAGCATGGGGGGCTTGCACAGCTAGCTGACGCGCTCTGTCCTTCTGAGAAGCTACGTCCAGCAATGCTTTGGCGATGTTCTCCACTATGGGGCTATCCCATTTGGCCTGTTTACCGTCGTTTGGACAAGTTGGTCGGGTGTGTGAATTGGCGAGTGTGTCCCACCGACCAGCTCCTTCCACAAATTTGGGATCACGAATCCCAATGGAGTTCCTTAGGTATTCTGGTAGTATTTCCTTCACTAATTCACTTGTAGCACTGGTCGAGGATAAGAATGCCGGCAATGCTAACTGTGTCGCCTTGCGAATACCTATACCCCCGAGTCTAACTGGGAGCGTTGCTTGGTCCCACTGGTCATCTTGCAGGGAGAGGTTTAACACTTTCATAGTTATTGTCTTTAGGAGTGAATCGTATTCCGTTAATTTTGGGCTGTCAAAAGAAGGAGCACACCTGAGGAAATAGGTAAGTCTGGGCAAGGCCAGGCACCTGGTAAGAAGGTACAACGCATCATGAGCATCCAAAGCCCCTATTCGTGCTTCCATCCTCCTCAGGTCTTTAAGCTTTTCTTCGAGGACTACCTCAATGGCGTTCGAGCCCAGAGGTGCCCCTAGCAGCACACTGTCGGTGGGAGCGATCACTTGGGCTCCTGGCAATAAGATTTGTACTGCATTTATGATTGGTTGGTTGGACGATATGATTTCACACTTTGATGGATTTAGTGTAAGGCCTAACTCCTCTCCCCTAGATTTCACTAGCTGAAGATCTCCTAGCAGGGATTCCTGTGTCCCTGCCAGGGTGCCATCGTCCAGGAACCAGATGTTGAATTCGCTGGACAACCTACTTGTGACCTCCTTAGGTGCCATGCAGAAAAGAAAAGGGGCAAGTGGGTCTCCCTGCTGGACACCTTCTGCGGAAACAACTTCATGTTCCCCAAACAACAGTGTCGATTCCCTACTGTACCCTGCTGAAACGAAAGGAAGTAGACAAGGAAAGCTGGTTCGAACTGCTTCCAGTACCACATCACTTTTTACCTGGTTGAAGGCATTTTTAAAGTCTAATTTAATTAATATATATATATATATATATATATATATATATATATATATATATATATATATATATATATATATAATATATATATTAGATTAATAATTCTAACACGAATTTTCTCAATATTTCTTATGTTTCTTTTTACTGTCGATGGTAATTGAAAAATCAATTCTCCAAAATTCATTTTTATTTCTAGTCTGACGCGACGCTTGAACGCGTTTCGTAATAAATTATTACATTTTCAAAGACCTTAGTTTACACACACAGAACTGTAACCTGAAAACATTAAACAGAGTTTTACTTATGCTAAACACTTTTTGTTGTTAAAGATTTATCTACTCAGGACGAAGTATCCATGTTGCACGGGCTAAGGTGATCCCGTAATTGAGTTTGGTTATACATGATAACCTTTTTCCTGTGATATTTGGGTCTAAGTTTAAAATGGAGGAGGGGATGTCTCCTTTTTCCCTGCTTATTTATCGCTTCTGTTTTAGTGCACTGGTTTTAATCTTGTTTTATTAAAATTATCTTGGTGGCGGAGCTAAACACTTAAACAGCTTGTCTTATATACTCGCATTTTGGTGAGATGATATGTTACAACAATTTTGGATGAGGTGAACAAACTTTTGACCAACACAAGACAGAACATGGAACATCCTCTTGATGGTTCTCTATTGGTACGGAGTCTTGAAGTGGGTAGAATAGAGTTGTGCATTAATTGGCTGTTGATTGCTTGTGTTGACTTTTTGATGTGTAGTGCCTCGCAGATGTCAAGGCGCCTGCTATCGCTGTATCTATCGATGATTTCTGTGTTGTTTGTTAAGACTTCTCTGGTTATGGTCTGGTTGTGGGAAGAGATTATACGTTCCTTGATGGAGCCTTGTTGCTTATGCATTGTTGATCGCCTGTAAAGAGATTTTGTTGTCTTGCCTATATACTGAGTTCTTTGGGGCTTACAGGGCCCCAAGTGGGCATTTGAAGGCATAGACGATGTTAGTCTCCTTTAAGGCGTTCTGCTTTGTGTCTGGAGAGTTTTTCATGAGTAGGTTGGCCGTTTTTTTTGGTTTTATAGTAAATCGTCAATTGTATCTTCTGATTTTTATCTGTAGGGATAACGTTCCTATTAACAATATCTTTCAGAACCCTTTCCTCCATTTTATGAGCTGTGGAAAAGAAGTTCATGTAAAATAATCTAATAAGTGGTACAGGTGTGGTGTTAGTTGACTCTTCAGAGGTTGCATGGCGTTTCACCTTCCTTTTTATGATGTCTTCAACAAAACCATTGGAGAAGCCGTTGTTGACTAGGACCTGCCTTACCCTACAGAGTTCTTCATCGACTTGCTTCCATCCTGAGCTGTAGTTGAGAGCACGGTCGACGTAAGCATTGACAACACTCCTGGACCAGGCAGGTACAAGAGGAGTGAACAGGCAGTAGTTTCAGGAATGTTTCTACGAGCTTTGAGGGTATGCAGCCCTGAGTTTTTTGATGAAGAAATTGCTAAAATATATGAAATTGGGAAGAGTTTACAATATCCTAAGATGTTTTGGATTGCTCGTTCGGACAAACCAAGCGTACGTTTTATAATCACGCCCCCAAAGCGAAACCAGAAATTAGTAACTCATTGGTGGTACCTTATGAGAGTGGACTTGAAAAACACTTGGTTTTTTAAAACTCCCCTGGTACAGCAGGTTGTGTGTATTCGATTCTCTGCAATGATTGTAATTTTGTGTACCATGGACAACAGGAAAGTCCTTACAATTGCGGTTGTCACAACATGCTTATAGTATTAGAACTGCCCAAACGTCTAGTGCATTGTATCTGCACACGAGTTTATGTGATCACACTATTAACTGGAATGGGGCAAAAAGCATTACCAATTGTGGTGATTTCGTGAAACGGAATTTGAATGAGTCTGCTCTAATCAGTCAGTGTCCAAATCTTCTTAATGTTAGTACTGGTATGTACAAACTTGACCCATTTTTCAGGTATAATGTTGCACAACAATTTAAGAAAAAACTCTGATAGGGAAGGTTACAATGTCTCATTACAATTGAATATTCATGTATCATGTTTCATGAGGTTTTTCTTTAATCTTTCATCCTTATTCTCTGACCGCTTAATCCTTTTTGACCATTATAAGCTAAGCTGTACCTGTTTCTGGTTAATTCTTTCCCTAGAGATGGGTTGGTCAGGTCCAGGTGTTGGCCTGTACCCTCCCTCTCTTTCCTCTAGTCAGTTTGATGTTCACAACGGCTTTAATCAGGCCGAAACGTTCACTTCCTTTCACATTTCTCTGTGGATTTTCCGCATAAAAATGATCAGTGTTTTGTGATCGTCAATTTCATATATATACATATATACAGAGAAAGGTTATATATTATCCTGTAAACAGACATTTTTTCCTGAACTTATGTTGTCACCATTGATGTTGTTACCTCCACTTCCGTTGTCACCATTGTGGTTATTACCTCTACTTCGTTGTCACCATTGATGTTGTTACCTCCACTTCCGTTGTCACCATTGATGTTGTTACTTCCGCTCCCGTTGTCATCATTGATGGTGTTTTCCTACGCTTCCGCTGTCACCATTGATGT
>WNGS01118863.1:0-16491 GCA_020271785.1 Procambarus virginalis
GCAAAAACCACAAAGAAATGCAGAAAGGGGGTGAACGTTTCGGCTTTTCAAGGCCTTTGTCAACACCAGACTGGTGTTGTTCACAGTCTGGTGTTATACAAAGCCTTGAAAAGCCGAAACGTTTCACCCCCCTTTCTGCATTTCTTTGTGGTTTTTCCGCATACAAATGATCTGTGTTTAGTGATCGTCAATTGCATATATTATATATATTATATATATATATATATATATATATATATATATATATAATATATATATATTTTATATATATATATATAATCGGAAATTAGTACAAAAAAACACAATTTAATTATTTTACCTTGTTCCTAGATCCACCAGGCCTGTTTGGTGCATGTTTCAGTACTTCAGAAATTTGAAAGGTCACGTCTTCCTCCTTAACTTGCGGATGTGCGTTGATAGATGATTCTGTAAATTAACAGTTATTTATATAACAAATTCTGTTTAACAAACATATTCTGTGCTGAATTCGGTGCTGAATGTACAACATGGAAAAACAATTTAATCTGAAAAAGTATCTTTTTATAAAGAAATTAGATGAAAATAAGAGCTGGTGACGCCAATCAAGTCAACGATCCAAGCGTCAGTTAGGTTAGGAGGTTAGTTAGGTTAGGTTAGGTTAGGTTACGTTGGGTTGGTTAGGTTAGGTCAACCTAACCTATCATATTTATTCATTACTAACGTATTGCTAGGAAGCTTTGTGAAGCTTGTGTAGCTTGTGGTAATTAGACGGACCCTCATTTAACAGAAACTTGGCTAAGTAAAGACTATACCCAACTCTACAACTTAGCTGGTTATAAAGCCATTCATAATTGCAGGCCTAATAAAAAAAGAGGTGTTATACCAAAACAGATGCAGAATTAGGAAACAGGATTTCTTCAACAGAAATTTTGAAACTGTTCACAATTTTTGTTAGACCAAAGTTGGAGTATGCAGCAGTTGTATGGTGCCCATATCTTAAGCAGCATATCAACAACTAGAAAGGGTGCAGACATATGCCACTAAGTGGCATTAACTAAATGCCATTAATATGCCAATATATTACATAAATATACATACTACACCATGCCTACCACCACAAGCTTACACCATCCAGCCTACCACCACAAGCTTACACCATCCAGCCTACCACCACAAGCTTACACCATCCAGCCTACCACCACAAGCTTACACCATCCAGCCTACCACCACAAGCTTACACCATCCAGCCTACCACCACAAGCTTACACCATCCAGCCTACCACCACAAGCTTACACCATCCAGCCTACCACCACAAGCTTACACCATCCAGCCTACCACCACAAGCTTACACCATCCAGCCTACCACCACAAGCTTATATATATACTACACATGTTTAAGAACAAATAAAAGAAAACAGTTACCTTAACTATCGAGATGCAGCAGGAGTTTGTGTATAAGCCACCAGGCGTCCGTCTCCACACGGTTCTAAAATGGCGGCGACTACCATAAAATGCAACGAGCCTAAAGAATGTCCAGCTCCAGCATTATCTAAACGCTATTATATATTATCAAGCAATACGAAAATCTAAATTAATTTTTTTTTTACAAATAATTATATCAAATATTTATTTGAAATTACCATACCTCGGGAATATATTTTGCGTTAGCAAAATATATTAAGTTCGTATTTAGTTTAACTCATTTAAATTCTTTACAAATAATAACCTGATTTTACCTGATGGCCACTAACATTAATGTTTTATGTTGATACATTTCATACCCCTATTATTTCCATTTCTTTCTTTATTATGCACCCCATACCCATCCCGTGGGCGGTGGTGTAAAGGATTACAGAGGCACATAATCGGTTCAGGAACTGAACCCTCTAGTTCGTTTAGCTTAGCAAATAACAATTTTTAACGCTAGTTACAAAATTAATAATGTTATATATACATGTACACATTCTCATACATACATGTACATATATATATATACGTATACATATATACATACACATACATATTTATAATCACCACACAAATAACCACACAAATACACACATCAATAATCTCTGTGTCGCAAGTGGTCAACAAGAGGCTCACAACAGTCACTATACAAGGCACTTTACATCTATAGTGAGTCACACAGTTACTAGTCTTGCTGCACACCCACCCAACTGGGCGGCAGCTTTACAGTCATGTGCTCCACACCCACCCAACTGGGCGGCAGGTTTACAGTCATGTGCTCCACACCCACCCAACTGGGCGGCAGCTTTACAGTCATGTGCTCCACACCCACCCAACTGGGCGGCAGCTTTACAGTCATGTGCTCCACACCCACCCAACTGGGCGGCAGCTTTACAGTCATGTGCTCCACACCCACCCAACTGGGCGGCAGCTTTACAGTCATGTGCTCCACACCCACCCAACTGGGCGGCAGCTTTACAGTCATGTGCTCCACACCCACCCAACTGGGCGGCAGCTTTACAGTCATGTGCTCCACACCCACCCAACTGGGCGGCAGCTTTACAGTCATGTGCTCCACACCCACCCAACTGGGCGGCAGCTTTACAGTCATGTGCTCCACACCCACCCAACTGGGCGGCAGCTTTACAGTCATGTGCTCCACACCCACCCAACTGGGCGGCAGCTTTACAGTCATGTGCTCCACACCCACCCAACTGGGCGGCAGCTTTACAGTCATGTGCTCCACACCCACCCAACTGGGCGGCAGCTTTACAGTCATGTGCTCCACACCCACCCAACTGGGCGGCAGCTTTACAGTCATGTGCTCCACACCCACCCAACTGGGCGGCAGCTTTACAGTCATGTGCTCCACACCCACCCAACTGGGCGGCAGCTTTACAGTCATGTGCTCCACACCCACCCAACTGGGCGGCAGCTTTACAGTCATGTGCTCCACACCCACCCAACTGGGCGGCAGCTTTACAGTCATGTGCTCCACACCCACCCAACTGGGCGGCAGCTTTACAGTCATGTGCTCCACACCCACCCAACTGGGCGGCAGCTTTACAGTCATGTGCTGCACACCCACCCAACTGGGCAGCAGCTTTACAGTCATGTGCTCCACACCCACCCAACTGGGCGGCAGCTTTACAGTCATGTGCTCCACACCCACCCAACTGGGCGGCAGCTTTACAGTCATGTGCTCCACACCCACCCAACTGGGCGGCAGCTTTAAAGTCATGTGCTCCACACCCACCCAACTGGGCGGCAGCTTTACAGTCATGTGCATGCATTACCTACAGTAAGCAAATGCTGGATACTTCGCTAAGATTTCGGGCAGCACATCATTATGAATGAAGTACTTACACATTTCTTGGACATTATTGATGGTGTTATCTCTAAATTCCGAGATTTTTTCACATTCCATTATATAATGACGCAAAGTATGCGAATAGTTCTGCTGACAGAGTTTACATTTAGTCAACTCTACCCTTATTAATATTCCCCTTTGTGTCACAATTTATATGTTTGTCCTGCACATGCACCGCCCCCCATCCAGTGGGTAGCGGTGGATAGGTTACAATCACTCAGTTACTACCTACAGTTAGCAAACTGGGGATATTTGGCTAGAATTTCTGGTAGCAGATCATTTTGAATGAAATATTTACATATCGCTGGAACATTGGTAATAGAATTGTCTCTAAATTCACGTATGTTTTCGCACTCCATCACATAGTGACGGAGGGTGTGGGAATAATTTTGTTGACACAGTTTACATTTGGTCAGGTCTACATCAGCAGATAATGAGAATTCCCAGAGATACTTGTAACCGAGTCTAAGCCGAGCAGCAGTAACATCTAGAAGTCTGCTGATTTTATTGGATGATCCATAGATATGGGGCTCCTCTTGCATGATAGTGTGATGATAGATGGAATTACTGGTGTCAATTTCACTTTGTCTCAGATCTACAAGATCTTGTTGAAGTTCTCGGTGTACTGTACTGCTGCTCTCAGATTGCTCATTGACAATCCAAGGTTAAACTCAACGGCTCCTTTAAAGGCAGATTCTTTGGCTAACTTATCAGCTCTATCATGCATTCGGAGGCCAACATGAGATGGAGACCACATGAAATGGACTCTGTTACCATCCTTAATAATATTGTTGTATTTGTGTCTAGCTTCGGACACGAGCATGTTACAGTTATGTCTTAAAGAGTTGAGAGCATTTAAGGATGATAAGGAGTCACTTACAATTAATGTATCAAGTTTGCAGACTTGTACACATTTCAGTGCAAGGATCAAGGCAAATAGTTCAGTCTGAAGGGTAGAGGCCCAGTTGTTTATACGGACTCCCCACTCAAAGTACAAGCCATCGCCCATTGTCAGAACAACTGCGCTTCCAGCTGCACCCGTGGTGCGGTGTAGGGAACCATCAGTGTATATGATTTGAGAGAGAGAATGCTCTGTGGACACAGCATCAATATGGCTTAAGGCGTTGAGCTTTGCCTCAAGACGAAGCTTGGGCTGATCTCTAATTTGCTTCTTGGGTGGAAAGGGAGGGATTAAAACTGGAAAGGGTGTAACCTCCCACGGTGCAGGAAAATGCCGTTGTTGTTTCTCTTGGTACAAATCATGAATCTGATACATTCTGAGTTGAGTTCCAGTTTTTGTTATCCATTTGGAACAGTGCTGATCTTCAATAAAGTAATTCTGAAGGGCTTCTGTGCAAGGAGTAGGATGAGTTAGCCTAAGCATTTTTATACCAATTTGACAGTTAATTTCAGTACCACGATCAACAACGCTCAGAATATTAAGTTCCTTTCTCATATTAAGTATCTTTGTGGTACGAGGGCACCCAAGGATTATCCTCAAGGCTTCGTTCTGCAATTTTTCAAGCCCTCCAAGCTTTCTTTCAGGCATCAAAACAAGCAGAGGTGCAGCATAATCCACTAAAGATCTGATGTATGCAAGGTATATCATTTTGACAATTCTGACATTGGCACCATAGCCTGAGTGATAACCTGCAACAGCCTTGAGAGCTCGGAGCCTCTCTTTATACTGACGACAGAGTCTGAATACAACAGGCCCATACAGTGGCACCTCAAGGCCAAGGTATTTGAATCTGTTTACATAGTCAAGCTGGAAGCCACCAGACAGTTGCATCTTGCGAACAGCTCCTCCCTGCCTGGATGGGCGCCGATTTAGTATCTTTGTTTTCTCTGCTGAGATAATTAAACCTAGATCCTGACATGAGTCTAATACAGAGTTAAGAGTGTTCTGCGTGTTAGCATACCCAGGGGTGTGTATCATTATATCATCAGCATAGCTAATGATGGGGACGTTGGGTTTGCTCGGTATAGAGTTTAACAGCGTGTTTATTAAGATATTAAATAAGGTAGGACTGAGGACACCACCCTGCGGGGTACCTAGTTCAAAGTCTCTTGTTACACTCCTATGCCCCTGGAAAAATACAGATGACTTCCTGTTGGATAAGTAACCCCTGATCCAACAAAGAAGCCGACCACCAATATTCATTCTTGCAAGCTCACTCAAGATAACATGTCTATTTGCAATGACTTGGAGATACTATGAACATGTTTGCCATACAATTTTTGTTTTCTCTAATAGTCACATAGCATAGAGAAAACGGCATTGTATTGGATTTTCGTGGTAAGACTATTGTATTGTTGACACGACGAGTGTAATTAATCGACGTAGGTTTTTTTCTTTGTTGCCGGTCTAACGCATCCTTGTGTGACATTTTATATATATGTCCTTGTAGAACATTTTATTGCGAACACATTGGCACAAAAATGAAATATGTACTTTGAAAATTAAGGTCAGGACAGTGAAAAGAATAAACTTTTCAATACTAATTTCGTCGATGTGCGGTAACGGGTAACACTTCACCCACTTCCCACACTCTTGAGGATGGGCGCGATCATGATTCTACATTTATATGCATATGTACGTGTAGGGAATTTTATTGCGATTTCAGTGATACCAAATTTAACGCTGTAGAATAAGTGTGGAGTTTACAACCCTGAAAAGAATAGAAACATTTCGTCGCTGTTTGGAGCTCACGGCTAGTGATCTATGTATAGTTGTTCATTTGCGGCCAGTCTAACGCATCCTTGTGTGACATTTTATACATATGTTCTTGTAGAACATTCTATTGCGAACACATTGGGCGCTGCAAACTCGACACTCGGGGCAAAATTTAAAAAAAACAAAATTTAATCTTGGTGGAACATAAAATGGCCGCCTGTGTTTATGGTGTCGTCAGATGGCGCTGTGACGTCACAGGTGAGGGAAGCACGTACTGCGCATTAATGCCTCGATCCCTAGTTATTTATTTATTTATTTATTTTATTTATTTACATATATACAAGAACGTACATTGGGGGTTAAGAGACAACATAGAGTTTAAGTTGGAATTACAATCTTGTAAAGCCACTAGATATATATAGCATTTCGGGCAAGTCCTTAAAAAAATCTTTGAGCAAATCCTTAAACAAACAAAGTTTTAGAGAAATAATTAGGAGTAAAATTGATAAAAAGTGTTTAACAGGTACATTACAGCTTTACTTTACAAGTACAGATGATTTTAAGCAGGATAATTACAGTAAAATTGTCAAAAAAAAAATTACAGGTACGATGCAAGAATTTTCGACACAAAAGCAGATCAGAACAATACACAATAATAACAATACACAATACAATAATGAACAAGGAATCCTAAATACAATTAGGAAAACATCTCAGGGTTATACATTGGATTACTGAAGCACAATATGAGGATCATTACAAGGAGTAATGCAGTACAATACAAGGAGTAATGCAGTACACTCATATTCTATTATTAAGTTAATATTAAGTTCCTTCCTCATGTTAAGTATCTTTGTGGTACTAGAGGCATCCAAGGATTATCTTCAAGGCTTCGTTCTGCAAGTTTTCAAGCCCTTTAAGCTTTCTTTCAGTCATCAAGGCAAGCAGAGGTGCAGCATAATCCACTAAAGATTTGATGTATGCAAGGTACATCATTTTGACAATTGTGACATTGGCACCATAGCCTGAGTGATAACCTGCATCATCTCCAAGAGAGGGCTTATGGAGCCTCTCTTTATACTGACGACAGAGTCAGAAATACAACAGGACAATACAAGGCCAAGGTATTTGAATCTGTTAGCATAGTCAAGCTGGGAGCCATATCATACAGTTGCATCTTGTGAACAGCTCCTCCCTGCCTGGGTGGACACCCGTTATAGTATCTTTGTTTCCTCTGCTGAGATATGACTAAACCTAAGTCCTGACATGAGACTAATACAGAGTTAAGAGTGTTCTGCATGTTAGCATAACAAGTAGTGTGTATAATTATATCATCAGCATACCCAATAGTGTGTATCATTATATCATCATGTATGATGATATATGATACAAGGAGGTCTAAATTGATCGATCAAACGATCTAAATTGGGTACTGATATATGGTCAAATGATTGGCGGAGGCCGTTTAATTCTGACAAATGTAAGGTTTAGAGGATAGGTAATGACGATAGAGTTAGAAGCAAAAGGCAACATGAAAATCACATGGAATACCATCTCTAATATCCTAGGAACTAAACAACACTCCCACAACCAGATAACACTCTCTAAGGATGGCTTTACACCGTCAACTGACTTAGAAATGGCAAATGAATTTAATAGCTTCTTTTCATCGGTTGGTGCTAACCTTGCCAGTAAAATCCCACAGACTCAGACACATATCAACACATATATCTCTCAGGCAGCTATCCAAACTCTCTTCTCTTTCACCAGTCAGCCCGACAGATGTTGTGTCCATCATACACTCACTAAAAACCAAAGCTCCATTGTATGCAAAGCTCAGTCCATTGTATACAAGAGCGCCTCCCATGCCATTGCGCCACCTATAGCTCTGCTGTTCAACAAATCCCTTGAGTGTCATTCCTTCTCTGATATCCTTAAAAAAGCAAGAGTAACGCCAGTTCATAAAGGAGGTAATCCGGCAAACATAAACAATTATAGACCAATATCAAACCTACCCATACTATCAAAAATATTTGAAAAAATTATCTACAAACAGCTCTACTCCTATCTCGTAAAATTCGACATTCTTAGCCCCTGTCAGTTTGGCTTCCGCTCCTAAAAGAGTACCAACGATGCAATTATTAGTCTCCTTGATATAATTTACTCTGCCCTTGACAAAAATGAGTTTCCGATTGGACTCTTCATTGACCTGAGAAAGGCCTTTGATACTGTTAATCACAATTACCTCTTACTTAAACTCCATCATTATGGAATCCGAGGCCATGCACTGGACTATATCCAATCCTATCTTAGTGATAGACACCAATGTGTAGCCATCAATAATATAACCTCTCCCACTCTACCAATAACCGTTGGAGTGCCACAGGGCAGCATCTTGGGACCTCTCCTATTTCTTATATACATCAATGATCTGCCTAATGTCTCTAACATTCTGAAACCTATTTTGTTTGCTGATGATACTACCCTCATCTACTCTAACCCCAACCCACATACATTAAATAATGTTGTTAATAATGAACTAAAAAAAGTCCACATATGGATGTCAACCAACAAGCTAACAATTAACATAGCAAAGACCTACTATACATCTTATTTGGAAGCACATCTACAAATGCAATTCAGCTTCAGATAGATAATGTAAACATTAGCAATAAAAAAGATGGAAAGTTTTTTGGCCTATTCCTAGACAAGAGACTAAACTTCAGTACCCACATACAACACATAACTAAGAAAATCGCTAAAACAGTTGGGATACTCTCCAAAATCAGATATTATGTACCTAACTCTGGTCTCATCTCTCTATATCATGCACTAATCTATCCCTATCTTAATTATGGTATCTGTGCATGGGGTTCAATTTATTTTAATTTCAAAATTTAAGGTTCAAAATTTACTAGAATGCTTCCAGTAAAGAATAACAAAGTTAATACCCCAAATTAGAAACCTGTCATTTGAAGAAAGATTGTCAAAGCTTAAATTACATTCTCTGGAAAGACAACTAAAGAATTATATATAGGGGTGACATGTGGTTTATGATTTTGTTGATTTGTTTCTATATTTTCATAAATAAAGCATGCTTACTGTCTTATTCCAAGTTTTACGACAATTTTACAAGGTTTAAAATATAAGCTCAATATATATTTGTTTTTATACAGGAATTATACGTTAATATAACATTATAATAACGTAACGATGTCGTGTAAGCGAGAGACGTCACGTGGAGCTGGTTGACGTCACGTGGAGCTGGTTGACGTCTCGTGGAGCTGGTTGACGTCACGTGGAGCTGAGTGACGCCACGTGGAGCAGGTTGACGTCATGTGGAGCTGGTTGACGTCACGTGGAGCTGGTTGACGTCACGTGGAGCTGGTTGACGTCACGTGGAGCTGGTTGACGTCACGTGGAGCTGGTTGACGTCACGTGGAGCTGGTTGGCGTCACGTGGAGCTGGTTGACGTCACGTGGAGCTGAGTGACGTCACGTGGAGCAGGTTGACGTCACGTGGAGGTGGTTGACGTCACGTGGAGGTGGTTGACGTCACGTGGAGCTGGTTGCCGTCACGTGGAGCAGGTTGACGTCACGTGGAGCTGGTTGACGTCACGTGGAGCAGGTTGACGTCACGTGGAGCTGAGTGACGTCATGTGGAGCTTGTTGACGTCACGTGGAGATGGTTGACGTCTCGTGGAGCTGGTTGACGTCACGTGGAGCTGAGTGACGTCACGTGGAGATGGTTGACGTCTCGTGGAGCTGGTTGACGTCACGTGGAGCTGAGTGACGTCACGTGGAGCAGGTTGACGTCACGTGGAGCTGGTTGACGTCACGTTTACCTGGTTGACGTCACGTGGAGCTGGTTGACGTCACGTGGAGCTGGTTGACGTCACGTGGAGCTGGTTGACGTCACGTGGAGCAGGTTGACGTCACGTGGAGCTGGTTGAAGTCACGTGGAGCTGGTTGACGTCACGTGGAGCTGAGTGACCTCACACATGTCACGTCAGTCCAGTATTTACATTATTATAATACATTGTTTAATATGAAAAGAATTATCCTCATAATTACTCAATTTAAGTAGTTATAATTTGTGATTAGTCTTATAAGCTTAACAGAGGACGAAACCTCTTAGCTGTATTATATTAAAATATTTATTAGGTAGTTATACATATAATAAGTGGGGTATATTTCCCACAGACCATCTATATATCCATATATTTATCCAACTATCTACCCATCAATCTCTCCATTTTTAAAGCCTTCTATCCTACTGTGCATACATCTATCTGTGCCTTTAACTGAACATTTAACTGTCCATCTATCTAGAAGACATTTGATAAAATTATCTATTATTAATCCATAACTCTAACTATTCTCTCTCTAGTATCAATCTGTCCATCCATCTGTCCATAGATCTGTCCATCTGCCCGTCCATCTATGTATCCATTAATTCAACCATCTATTTATATCAATCCAATTATCCATTCATTTATCAGAACATCTGTCTATATATCTGCCTGACCATCTATGTATCCATCAATACATATATGGATGTAAATGGATTAAATATCCATCCATGCATAATCCATCCACCAACTATTTATTCTATCCATATATCTATCCTCTATCCCTCCTTGTATCTATCCGTCTATCTATCCATCCATCTATCCATCAGTCTATCCATCCATCTATTGATCTTTCAATCATATATCTATCCATCCATCTATACATGATTCTATCTATCTATCAGTCCGTCTTTTTATTCACCTATCTATCTATCTGTTTATCTATCTATTTATCGAGCTATCTACTCGTCTTTCTATTTATATATCTATTTATGTAGCCAGCTATATATCCATCCACGTATCTATTCATCCATCTATCTATCCATCATACTCATCTGTTTACCTATATCTCAATCTGTCTCTCTGTCCATAAATATATCCATCAATCTCTCAATCCATCTATCTATGAATGCGTCTATCTGCGCTCTATCTCCCTTTTGTCTTTCAGTCTCTTGCTCTCTCTCTTTCTCTGTCTATCAGCCTCTATTTTTTCCTTCTGTCTCTGTCTCTGCCTGTTACTGATTGCATGTCTCTGTCTTTGTATTTCTCGGTCACTGTCTGTCTGTCTGTGTCTCTCTCTCATAACAAATATAATTGTCTAATGTGTGGGTGATCGCCAGCGAGAAGAGCAGTGTGTGTTTGACATACTAAACAAATAAGTTACCCCTTACTCTGATAAATAGCTGTGGCTTGAGAAACCTTTAATTAAAGCTGTGGAAGAATTGTCTGTTTTATGTGAGTACGGCTAAACTATTGACAGCAGGTTATTTCTGACATTTTTCCGAGATCAGTGTATAATGGTACATATTACTATAAAAGAAAACATTGCTCTGAACGTTTGTTTTGAAATTATCTGTGCAGATGGCGAGCCTCGCCAAAAACCTGTGTTGGGGTCTGAATGAGACTCTGGCATGCTGTTACCTCTTGAATTCTAACGACCCCAACTATCCATTGTCCATCCTGTACACCAGACTGTAACAAACTAGTTTTGTAGGAATGATCCAGAATGTTCTATTCATTCAAAATAAATTCAATATAAATTCTATTCTATTCAATATAAATGGGAGAGTGGGAAGTGGAACCACGTGTAGGGACCTGGGAGCATCCCCTGGGGAGATTGGCGGTTGAAATAACTGGCGCCTTTGTTCACAGTTTCGTATAATGAATTATTCCACATTATTCAGTAATTTAGAGAAATTAGTATTCTTTCAAACTTTATAGTATTACTGTTTATAGGATCGAGAGGATCCTAATTGTCAGGATAATGAGTTAAGTCACCATCAGTGACGTCACTAGCGGGACTAGTCTCAGCCACGCAATCATTTGGGCGACCTGAGGTCACAAGGGTCACCAAAGCTCCATATTTTTGGTATTTCCACAAAGGTCAAATAGCCATTTTGTAATCGGCAATAGCTCTTCCCTAAGATGCTTGTGTAATTAACTTCAATTAAAAAAATTCATCCAATCTGGGTCGTTCAGTACAACAAAGATTAGTTGTTAAACTTAAACCCCTACGAGTAACGTAGTAAAGTCAGGCATAGGGATACCCCAGCTTGCTGCTGTGTAGGAGAGCGACTCGGGTAGACAGTGTGGTACCAGCAACGACTCGGGACGGTGACCTTAATCCACCTCTCCCCTAGACCAGCCTACCACCGAGAAGGTCGCCTAAAAGGTAGAGTTGCTAAGAGTTTGGTATAGGGAATTAGTGCATCTCATTCCCTTTTTTTCAATGTAGGTAGTGTTCAGGTTAGGGAGTGCTTTGATTTTAGATTTTGTTTAGTTTTGAATAAACCATTTAGCTAGTAAATTGTCTTTTTATTAATTTCCATTTTATGTATATTATTTACATGTCCCTGACCACGTGGGGCCCAAGAGACCGAGTTGAGTTGGGCCGCAGATTCTAACACCAACTAAGAATTCATTGTCCCTTTGATTTCTAATAATTCCACACTTAACGTAAAATTCAACCCTCCCATATATTACTAGTGGGGATCAAGCCCCAAGGTTTATTGTTTTAACATGATCGATCCAGACCTCGGTCATTGCCCAGTGGTAATGGTCTGGTGGTGGCAGCGCAAGGCGATTCTAGAGTTTTGCTAGAAGTCTGTTTTCACGTCATAAGGGTTGTAGAGTCTTAAGCTGGTCAAACGGTTATAAGACCACGTGGCGTGGGGTCGGCTCAAGTATAGCTCTGGGGTTTTCCTTGGTTTGAGTAAGTGAATAAAGATTACGGACGGGGTGAAGGTAAAAGAAGATTAAATTAAGTTCGAACCCCCACCAGTGTTACAAGACCATTCCCTTTGGGAATTTGAATGAGTTTAGCCCCAACCGTGTGGACTCCAACGTCGAACAGAAAAACAGTCCGACAGACACACTGATATTCTCACCTACACTTTGGAGTATGAACCATAATACATGTAATGTGTTGTGTTACAATAAGATTCTTATTTTAAGTTTATATTTTTGTGAAAATGTTACCATAAATATTAAACATTTATTGGTTCCTATGGTAGGGAATTTTGACAGCATTTGTAATGTATACTGTACAGGAGGAGTACCCTGCGTTGCCTGGGACTGTCTGTCTGTCTCCAATCTGTCCCTATATCTATCCTTCCATATATATCTCTATTTATCTATCCATCCACGTATCTCTCTATTTATCTAGTCATTGACCTATATATCCAATAATCTATAATTCTATCCATCCATCTTTCATATGTCTAGTCTTCTATCCATCCATTTATTCCCCCAGCAATCAATGCATTCATCAGTCTGTCCATCTATTTAACAAACTATCTATTCATTCATCTATTTAAGAATCTATCTATTCATCTATCTTTCCATCTACCCATCTAGCAATCCATATATCCATCTACCTATCTTTCTCTCTGTCCACCTGAACGTCTACTCATTTGTCCATACATCAACTCTTCTGCCTATTTGTCAATACTTCTGTCTATCCGTCTTTCCCTTTATCCATCCATCTATCCATCTATTGACGTGTGCAAGAATGTACAAGAATGTAAGAGCTCTTGTATATGTAAATAAATAAGTAAAATAAAAAGAAAAAAATTAAAAATATCTATCCATCCATCTACACATCCATGCATCTAAACATCCTCTATCTATTCACTCTTCTGTCCTTTCGTCTGCCCTTTCTGCCCATTTATCTATATTCATCTATCCATCCAGTTTTCTATCCATCCATCTTTGCAGTTATTTATACATCCATCTGTGCAGCCATCTACCCATAAATCTATCCATCTAGCTTTCTATCCATCTAGCTTTCCATGCATCTATCTGTCCATCTCTCCACCTTGCTTTCTTTTCATCTATCTCAAGCACCTAATCATCATTATATCCATTAATTCATCAAATTTTTTTTCTGTTTGTCTGTCCATCTATCTGTTCGTCTATCCATTATTTTACCTAAACATCCATCTAACCATCAATCTATTTATCTGTCTATCAATGTTTCCACCCATCAATTCATCCATTTATCTACTATCTGTCTCTGTGTCTAGTTGTCTTTGTCTCTTCCTCTCTGTATCTGTCTGTCTCTGATGAAAAATATAATTGTCTGTGTGTTGGGTGTCAACAGTGAGAGGATGTTACGACCCTGGGTCCAGTATTGCACTGTGGCAGATGGACCAGGACCGTATGGCATTTGTTGACATACAGATGATGTAGGGACTCTTCATTTATGTATGTATTTTGGTGTGGTAGGCCCTGAATGTGTTGGATTATACGTTGGATTAGTGTTATTTAAATTATAGACTTTTCAGATAGGTATTGCTAAAGAAGGAATGTTAATTGTTTGGTAGGTTTATACACAGGATTGTTCCTCAAATTGCAAATGGCGGGCGATTGCGTCCTTGCCAGATGTAAGATCATTTTGATGCTCCAACATCTAGAGACTTCCAATGGCAATGGTTTCTCACAATCCCCCCCCCCCCATGCAGTCTGGCTCTATCATTTAGGAATGTTCTATCCCTGACGCTCCTCCTTCAAAACACAAAGAGTGTGTGCCTGGGAACACCCAGCACATAGGTTCGAACCCTCGTCACGACTCCTACGGATTTTCTCATTGACACATCACGAGAGTGTGAATACTCTGTGAATTAAAGGAGGAGCGTCAGAGGTAGAACATTCCAAAATGACAGAGCCAGAGTGCATGGAGGGGGGGGGGGATTGTGTGAAACCCTGGTTCGGTTCCAGTGGATGGCTCAGGAGTTCTAGTGGATGCAGCAGTACTCAAGGTTGCAATGTTTTTGCCCATGTCGTGGCCTAGTCACCTGGAGCGTGTGGTTAGGAACACCCAGTGCATAGGTTCGAACCCCCATCACGGCTCTTACGGATTATCTATTTGTTCATCCGCCTATTCGTCTGTCCATCCTTCCCATTATCTACTGTCTGTCTCATTCACTTCCTCTTTCTTTGTCTCTGCTTCTCTCTGTTGTCTATATCTCTCTGTCTCTGGCTGTGTTTCTGTCTCTGAGTTTCTGTGTGTCTCTGTCTCTCTTTTTCTGTCTGTCTGTCTCTCTCTCTCTCTCTTTGTCTTATAAAAAATGCAATTGCCGAATGCGTGGGGAGGGGGGGGGGGTGGGGGCAGAGAGCAGCTCAGTGGTGTGAAGTACTAAAACACAATAGTTACCCTTACTCTGGTATAGAGCAGCTCAGTGGTGTGAAGTACTAAAACACAATAGTTACACTTACTCTGGTATAGAGCAGCTCAGTGGTGTGAAGTACTAAAACACAATAGTTACACTTACTCTGGTATAGAGCAGCTCAGTGGTGTGAAGTACTAAAACACAATAGTTACCCTTACTCTGGTATAGAGCAGCTCAGTGGTGTGAAGTACTAAAACACAATAGTTACACTTACTCTGGTATAGAGCAGCTCAGTGGTGTGAAGTACTAAAACACAATAGTTACTGTCGGGGTTCACGGTGTTCTCGTTAGAGAAGGGTTAAAGCAACAGTAGACTGGATCTCCTTTCCAGGTGGTTGCTCCAACAATAACCCTTACTCACCGTCGTTCGGCGGGTCTTCCCTCGATCCTCTAGGCTCCACTGCTGGCCTCGGAGAGTACCCCAGTCGATCTCACAACCGGCCTTTAGATGTAAGATGAGTGAGGGCACAGATCGTTCCCTCAATCTGTGACCCGCCCCGACACCGAACTCTTACACAGCCTTCAAGGTCGCCAACTGGTTTTCAGGTGTCCAGTAACACTGCAGTGGTCAGGTGTAATTGTGGCAAGAGCAAATTCCAAAATATGGTATCAGGCAGGTCACTCAGCTTTACTTCGTTACACGGTCACAAGATAAATGGAGGGGATGATATCAAACACCAAAGAGTTTTGGTATTACTTAAAGACAACGAGAAATATATATGCATCAATGTATCAGGATTAATATATGACAATTGCTCCATTCATAGCATAATATTCTAGAGCGCACCGATATGTAACATCGGCACGTGTCACCTGTCAGAATGTCAGCTGACCGGGACCCTCGCGATCGTGGGAACAGACTAGTACTTGTTTTCTAATTCTGTCGCGATCCCCGTTTATTTAACTTTTTCCAAAACACTATTCAACATTCACATGGCTTACTTATGATTTCACTGGCCTCACGATCAACATCTTATTCACAATACTCTCACAGTGACTTTCCACCGTACCAAAAGATTACTCTGTTCTTAAATATTTACTGTGAATGCACTCACTTGATCACTGAACTTTTCTTTATATCTATACTTTCTCTCACAGAGATATCACTGGCAATCACTTCACGTATATGATATTATTCAGTACACAGGCATGTCATATATAAATCAGTAATCAAATTTCAGGCATATATAATATACATCATAGAAATCAACAACAGCATTTATATCGATAGATTATAGAGATCAACACACGGGCACT
>WNGS01118872.1:0-10878 GCA_020271785.1 Procambarus virginalis
CTCTATTACTTACTTGATGAACGGGGCGTTCTCCAAAAGACAACCATCTCCTGCTTGAAGATCTTGAGGGTGACGAGGTCGTCTTCGGAGAGGGAGGCGACATCGATCTCCTCAGCTCGCCTCAGGAACTCCTCACACTTCGACTGCCCCGACACAAACATTCTTTACTCTTCTTAGAGAAACACTAAGCAGTATATTTCTTTTCATTTTGTACAGTATATCCAGAGTATAGTTAGAGGTAATACATTTATGGATGACTGGTTGATATGTTTTTGTCATGATAAGACGTTAAACTTTTACAGTCCATTGATAAAGCTGTATTTACTAAAGAGGAACTTAACAATATGCTTTCAGCCGAACAAGTCTATGCGGGTGGGGACGAGGACAGGTTGACTAGTTTAGCAGTTACCAGGGAGGATGTTCTTAAATAAATAGTAAAACTCAAACCAAACAAATCCCCAGGGCCGGATGAAGTGTTTGCCAGGGTGCTTAAAGAATGCAAAGAGGAGCTTTGCGACCCACTGTCTACCATATTTAATAAATCAATAGAGTCAGGCAGAGTGCCAGAGTTATGGAAAGATGCTAATGTGATACCAGTTTTTAAGAAAGGAGATAAATCACTTGCGTCAAACTATCGACCAATTAGCTTAACGTCTATTGTGGGAAAGTTACTCGAATCTATAATTGCAAATAAAATTCGTCTTCATCTTGAAAACATAAATTAATAATTGAGTCGCAACATGGTTTTATAAATGGCCGTTCATGTTTAACAAATTTGTTATCTTTTTATTCTAGCATAGTTGAGGCAGTTGATAGTGGTAAGGAATGTGATGTTGTGTACCTTGACTTTAGCAACAATGATCACAAAAACACTGATCCAAGTATGCAGAATAACCACATGTGAAAAATAGAAAATGCTTAACGCGTTTTCGGCTAATTCGCCTTCATCAGAGCATGGTAGAATAAAGGAAGACAAAGTTATCTAAATGGAGTCAAGTCGAATTAGCCGAAAACGTTTTAAGTGGATTCTGCATTAATATCTATACTATATATATATATATTTATATATATATATATATATATATATATATATATATATATATATAGATTCAGATTTGAGTAGCAACATTTGCAAATTTGCCGATGATACAAAATCGGTAGGGAAATTAATACGGAAGAAGACTCACTATCTCTTCAAGTTGATCTAAATAGGTTTTGAAATGGTCAAAGGATTGGCAGATGCAGTTTAATGCTGATAAATGTAAAGTTCTGAAGCTAGGTAATGATGATAGAGTTACAAGATACGAGCTAGATGGTGTTGAGATTGCAAAGTCGGATTGCGAAAGGGATCTGGGAGTTATGATTAGTAAGAATTTAAAACAAAAGGATCAATGCATGAATGTTCGTAATAAGGCAAATAAGACACTGGGATTTATTAATCGAAGCGTTAGTAACAAGACACCTGGTGTGGTTCTTCAGCTATATCTTGCTCTGGTTAGGGCCCATTTAGATTATGCAGTTCAGTTTTGGTCGCCGTACTATAGAATGGATATAAATTCACTTGAACGTGTCCAGCGTAGGATGACTAACTTAATTCCCCAAATTAGAAATCTTTCATATGAAGAAAGATTAACAAAGCTTAAATTGCATTCACTGGAAAGACGAAGAGTCAGGGGTGACATGATAGAGGTTTACAAGTGGATGAATGGACACAACAAAGGGGATATTAACAGGGTATTAAAAGTATCAACACAAGACAGAACACGAAACAATGGGTATAAATTGGATAAATTTAGATTTAGGAAAGACTTGAGTAAATACTGGTTCGGTAACAGGGTTGTTTTGTGGAACCAATTACCGCGTAACGTGGTGGAGGTGGGGTCCCTCAATTGTTTCAAGCGCGGGTTGGACATGTATATGAGTGGGATTGGGTGGTTATAGATAGGAGCTGCCTCGTATGGGCCAATAGGCCTTCTGCAGTTGCCTTTGTTCTTATGTTCTTAAAACAAACCTTTTAGTTTGTACTTGTACTACCTAGGCTTGTTTGTACTACCAAGTTCCAACCCACAAACAACAGGTAAAACAAACAAGAGGTAATACAAACAACTACTATCGCTACAACTTGAGAGGGACAAAAATGTCCCAAATGTAATTAATAAAGAAAAGTCAGAAACGGTAGGGAAGGGAACCACTAGAGCCAGAAGCTAGAGGTGGACACTAGAGGCGACACACTCACCTTCCTGTGTTGGAAGTGGTCCAAGCTGTAGCTGTCGAGGCGGCCGGCCGTGTTGTCGTTGATACCGACCTGACCCACACAAACACACACATCAGTCACCACCTCTATTAAACGTATACTATTAAACATAACAAATATAATAAACGGGATCAACTAACTTCACCACATGAGCAAGACCTTTACCACATGAGCAAGACCTTCACCACATAAGGATGACCTTCACCACATGAGCAAGACCTTCACCACATGAGGAAGACCTTCACCACATGAGCAAGACCTTCACAACTTGTTATTCAAGAAAGCAATGCTGGCTAAGGACTTCCTTATGCGCATATGTATATCGGAGCGTTATGATTGGTCTTCGCCCGGACTCCAAATGAGGTGATTGGTTATCCCTGGTTATTACAGTGTTCACAAATTACTTCTTACTCTCATGAAGTGACTCAGATGGTGCCAGCTGACCATGAATGGAGATGATTGGCCTAATCACTGTGACGTCTGCCACTAATTAATAACCCGAGGACGGGCTAAACCAACCACAGTCTTGAACTACCAGTCCGTTAAAAAAAATGCAATTCTTTTCCCTAACCAGAAACGTACTAACCCAAGCGCCTATCGAGGCCGAAGTATAGAAAACAATCAATATTAATGACATCCAATTGGTACTAACACGTCGCAGTTTTAACGGATTTCGGAGCTGCCCGAAACGCTTTGCGTAATAGTAGCTTTAGGCATTGTATGTACTAGCTCTATCTATAAATTCATTAATATCTGTAGTACCCCTTGTATGTATGTACTTTACCTAAATAAACATTTTAATGTTGAATTTGAATTTGATTAATTCGAATTTTGAATTTTGATTTTTTTTTAATTTTGAATTTTTCTGAATTTTGAATTTTTTTGAATTTTGAATTCGGTAAAATACGCGACGTATCTGATATAAGAGCAGCGAGGGTGGCGGAGCTTACCGTGGTAGCGAACTGCGGAAAGTCTTGGGTCTTCCAGTGCCAGTAGTCTTGTGTGAGGGCCAGGAGGTCAGGTCGGGGCGTGGGGTGGGGGAGTGGCACTGGGGCCACCACCCTCACGGGTCCCATCACCACCATCACCATCACCACCATCACCACCATCTCCACCATCTCCCTCATCACCACCTGCTGGAGAGATTATGTTCACGGGTTTAGAGTGACACCCACTCGCTGAATGGAGATTGACAAAACAATTTTTAGATATGTATGGTATGGTAGATACCAACCAATTAAACGGACTACTCTATGTAAAGGTAAGAAAAACGGTGGAATAGGAATACTGAATGTGTACCATAAGTCATTGGCAATCTTATGTGTTACCTTTAGAAAGGAGATAATGCAGAGGAATAGTGTAAATGCGCTAGGACATTACTATTGTAAATTACGTGTTAGCTACTTGATACATATGCCAGAGTATACTGACCTTGATACATATGCCAGAGTATACTGACCTTGATACATATGCCAGAGTATACTGACCTTGATACATATGCCAGAGTATACTGACCTTGATACATATGCCAGAGTATACTGACCTTGATACATATGCCAGAGTATACTGACCTTGATACATATGCCAGAGTATACTGACCTTGATACATATGCCAGAGTATACTGACCTTGATACATATGCCAGAGTATACTGACCTTGCCTTTATTTCACCTCACTTTATTCTTGTGCAATTGATGTTCTCAGGCAGATTTGTACTATTGAAGGTTTTTTAATGATGAACAGTAAACAAGTGTATGATGTTATACTACCAAATATAGTTACTAGAGTAGAGGAGACATATCCACTCTTTAGCTGGCAAGTTTCGTAGAGTAGAGGAGACATATCCACTCTTTAGCTGGCAAGTTTCGTAGAGTAGAGGAGACATATCCACTCTTCAGCTGGCAAGTAATATGGGCGAACCTTCATGTTAAATCTATTGCCCCAAAACAACGTGAGCTATTGTATCGCTATATTCATGAGACCCTCCCTACTAATGATAGGTTGTTGATGTTGGGCATTAAGGACAACAATAGGTGTGACCAATGTACTGAAATTGAAAATAATATGCATATATTTTATTTCTGTAAGTAAGTATTACAAGTAAGTAAGTATTGTAGAAAGTTGTTCTTGTAAACTGGATTCGAGACACTCTTAAAGCTTTATGTGGACCAAGTATTAGAGTGGAGTTAATGAGGTGTTTAATGTTTCATATTGACATAAAATGCAAGAAAATTAAGAATACAATAATTATGTTACTTTCTGATTACATTTTTGTGTTTGGACAGGCAGGCAGGAAGGTTACTCAGTAGACAAAATATTGAAGTTCTTGCGAGGCAGGATCAAGTATAACATTTGGGGTTTAAGGCTCATGCTCGGTGATGATATGGAAAATTTGTTTACTAAGAATTATATATAATATATATAAATGTAATAATTTCCCCTGTATTTTAATGTAAATTTATTCTCCAAGTTTTGTAAAACGTTTAAAGGAAAATAAGTATAACATTCAGGGGTTTTTAAAGATCATATTCTGTACTAATGGAAAACTTGTTCACTAAGAATTGCAATGTATAATTGCCTTGTAAAACTTTTGTATATTTGATTTATACTGTAACAGTTTTCTTAAATAAAGATAAAAAGTGATGATTGCATGAGTGTAGTATATAAGGGAAAATCAGGAGAAAGAAGGGGGTCAGGATAAGGATATGGGATAGGACGAGGAGAAGGAATGGTGCTCAACGACTTGGACGGTCGGGGATTGAACGCCGACCTGCATGAAGCGAGACCGCCACTCTACCGTCCAGCCCAAGTGATTGGGCAGGTTTCAAGCGTAGGTTAAACATATATAAATGACTTCGGGTGGATATTAATAGAAGCTACCATGTATATGGGCCAATTAGGCCTTCAGCAGAGTCCACAATACTAACGTTATTTTGTTACGATAATGAGTAATGAACACGACTCATATATGCCAGCATATAGGCCCACCGCAAATGTTCCCCACGTTCTCGTGTATATAGTATAACGGCCCACCACCAACATGTTCCCGCCTCTATATTTGTGCTGGGAGGTACATACTGCCACGTGTGTCACTGTATACAATATTCATCTTTAGAATCTATAGAATCCATGACAGCCTATCACAGAGCTGGAGTATCCGTATCTCCCGCGCGAGGGACTAGGCTTGTCTCTCGGGCTTCTGACGGAACGGCAACAGTAGTAGGTTAACAATAAGGACAACGGAAACATCAACAACAGTAATGGGAAGAAGAACAACAGTAACGGGAGCAACAACAAAGAAAAAAAACTAACGGGAGGATAACGAGCAACAGTAATGGAAACATCAACGACAGTAACGGGAACAACAGGATAACAAGAACAACAATAACGGAAACATCAACAACAGTAACGGGAGCAACACCGACAGGATAACAAGAACAACAATAACGGAAGCATCAACATAAGGAACGGAAGCAACAACAACAGTAACGGAAACATCAAAGATAGCAACGGGAGCAACAACAACAGGATAACAAGAACAGTAATGGGGCGGCAAAAACAGGATAACAAATGAACAATAACGGAGGCATCAACAACAGTAACAGGAACAACAACTACAGGACAATAACAAGATCAACAGTAAGGGAAATATCAATAACAGTAACGGAAGCAACAACAGGGTAATAACAAGAACAGTAACGGGAACAACATGATAACAAGAACAGTAACGGGAGCAACAACTACATGATGACAAAAACAAGAGTAACGGAAGCAACAAGAACATTAACGGGAGCAACAAGAACATTAACGGGAGCAACAAGAACAGTAACGGGAGCAACAAGAACATTAACGGGAGCAACAAGAACAGTAACGGAAGCAACAAGAACATTAACGGGAGCAACAAGACATTAACGGGAGCAACAAGAACAGTAACGGAAGCAACAAGAACAGGATAACAACAGTAACGGGAGCAACAAGAATATTAACGGGAGCAACAAGAACAGTAACGGGAGCAAAAAGAAAGTAACGGGAGCAACAAGAACAGGAACGGGAGCAACAAGAACATTAACGGGAGCAACAAGAACAGTAACAGGAGCAACAAGAACAGTAACGGGAGCAACAACAGCAACAGGAGCAACAACAGTAACGGGATCAACAACAGTAACTAGAACTACAACAGGATAACAGTAATTGAAACATCAACGACAGTAACGGGAACAACAGGATAACACGAACGGTAACGGGAGCAACAACGACAGGATAACAAGAACAGTAACGGAAGCATCAACATAAGGAACGGGAGCAACAACAGTAACGGAAACATCAACAACAGTAACGGGAGCAACAACAATAACGGAAACATCAACAACAGTAACGGAAACATCAACAACAGTAACGGGGGCAACAACAACAGAATAACAAGAATAGTAACGGGAGCAACAAGAACAGAATAACAAGAACAGTAACGGGAGCAACAAGAACAGTAACGGGAGCAACAAGAACAGCAACGGGAGCAACAAGAACAGTAACGGGAGCAACAAGAACAGCAACGGGAGCAACAAGAACAGAATAACAAGAACAGTAACGGGAGCAACAAGAACAGTAACGGGAGCAACAAGAACAGTAACGGGAGCAACAAGAACAGTAACGGGAGCAACAAGAACAGCAACGGGAGCAACAAGAACAGTAACGGGAGCAACAAGAACAGCAACGGGAGCAACAAGAACAGAATAACAAGAACAGTAACGGGAGCAGGACCCGCTCCAGGAGGGTCAGGGAAGCAGAGTCCAAATAATAACAGTAATTGGACGCTTCTTATTACCCGCGACAAGCGCCACCCGACTCTGTACTACTCCCTGACCTCCCTGTCTCACCCCACTGTCTCTGTCTGTCTCACCTCGCTGTCTACACCTCTGTCTCTACCTGTCTCATCCCTCTGTCTGCACCTCTGTTTCACCCCGCTGTCTGCACCTTCGTCTCTACCTGTCTCACCCTGCTGTCTGCACCTGTCTCTACCACAGGCACGACCACCACACCCCAGCCACAGAAACTGTATGTTACGCTATTGCGCATATCTGAGAGCATAGGCTGTTGATACCCGTCCGTTCAGTAAGTTATATGCGCACATTGTGCCATATTTCTCATCTCTGTACCACAGAGTATATTTCGAGTACTTTGGACACTATCCCCAGTAATTTACGTATCTTACTGTGCAGAATGAAAGTAATAACGTGATGACTGTGAATATAAGTTGAGGCTATGCAAAGAATTCGAAGCCTACTTCTGGCGTGAATTGGGAGCTCGGATGCGGTTTCGTCAGCATCAGTATTTTATAGATTTATTTGATGTATCTATATATATATATGTTCTCTGTATTCGGATAACTATTCCAGATAACTATTATATGTTTAGAAAGGGGGAAGCACGTACCGAGCAGAATTATAGGCGAAATACGACATGTGATTTAATCAGCAAATTCCATTAATTTTAAGGTTCTCATAATCCACCTTATCATCATCCTGACAGATGCAACATTCGCTTTGTTATGGTCGTATGTCATTATTTCGTGAGCCATTATATAGAGTTTTCTTCCCATGAGATCTGATTGCTTATTGTATTCTGTAGCCAGCTGGAGTCCTTTATCTGTGTAGCCAGCTGGAGTCCTTTATCTGTTTTGTATCTAAAAAAATTATTATTTTCACTGGTGAAAAAATCATGTCATCTGCCGCAAAATGGGAGAATGTGTAAAGATATATGTATGTGGCACAGATGCCACTTCTCTCCCACAACACACCAAGCCAACCATGCTGACACACCAATTAAAAACAAAAATATTGTCCATTGGAGAAGATTTAGATGGAGATCTTCCTCCCTTCGTAGAGGACTATCAACATTAAGTGCCGGATACTGACCAAGTGCTGCAGTGACCAGTGCCGGATACCTTCCAGTAGTAACCAGAGCCGGATATAACCTACTGTTGCAGGGTGAAGAATGCCAGCTCAGTGGCCGGAGGAAAAAATAAGACCCGCAAGGCTGACACTGAAGGTAAACACGCAGTCATTCCTCGCCGCACGAGAGAGAGAATGTGAGGGATTTAAGAGCAATGCCAGTGAATGTTTTAACCCTAGGAGACAGTAAGGTAAAAAAAAAAAATGCAGCCCAGGTCAAGATAATTATAAGACGGTTTCTAAACTTTTAGAACGATCCAAGCAGCCGATAGACCTTAATGACAACTGTTGTTTGTGAAGTGTGCTGGCCCCTGAAGCCTCAGCGTGAAGTGTGCTGGCCCCTGAAGCCTCGGCGTGAAGTGTGCTGCCCCTGAAGCCTCAGCGTGAAGTATGCTGGCCCCTGAAGCCTCAGCGTGGAGTGTGCTGGCCCCTGAAGCCTCAGCGTGAAGTATGCTGCCCCTGAAGCCTCAGCGTGAAGTGTGCTGGTCCCTGAAGCCTCCGTGTGGAGTGTGCTGGCCCCTGAAGCCTCAGCGTGAAGTATGCTGGCCCCTGAAGCCTCAGCGTGGAGTGTGCTGGCCCCTGAAGCCTCAGTGTGGAGTGTGCTGGCCCCTGAAGCTTCAGTGAGGAGTGTGCTTGCCCCTGAAGCCTAAGCGTGAATTGTGCTGCCCCCCTGAAGCCTCAGCGT
This sequence comes from Procambarus virginalis, assembly GCA_020271785.1. NCBI lineage: Eukaryota > Metazoa > Arthropoda > Malacostraca > Decapoda > Cambaridae > Procambarus > Procambarus virginalis. Next base: position 8,888 of record WNGS01118872.1, read on the forward strand.
GAAGTATGCTGGCCCCTGAAGCCTCAGCGTGAAGTATGCTGGCCCCTGAAGCTTCAGCGTGAAGTATGCTGGCCCCTGAAGCCTCAGCGTGGAGTGTGCTGGCCCCTGAAGCCTCAGCGTGAAGTATGCTGGCCCCTGAAGCCTCAGCGTGGAGTGTGCTGGTCCCTAAGCCTCAGCGTGAAGTATGCTGGCCCCTGAAGCCTCAGCGTGGAGTGTGCTGGCCCCTGAAGCCTCAGCGTGGAGTGTGCTGGCCCTGAAGCCTCAGCGTGAAGTATGCTGGCCCCTGAAGCCTCAGCGTGAAGTATGCTGGCTCCTGAAGCCTCAGCGTGGAGTGTGCTGCCCCCTGAAGCCTCAGCGTGGAGTGTGCTGGCCCCTGAAGCCTCAGCGTGAAGTGTGCTGCCCCTGAAGCCTCAGCGTGGAGTGTGCTGGCCCCTGAAGCCTCAGCGTGGAGTGTGCTGGCCCCTGAAGCCTCAGCGTGAAGTGTGCTGCCCCCTGAAGCCTCAGCGTGAAGTGTGCTGCCCCTGAAGCCTCAGCGTGAGTGTGCTGGCCCCTGAAGCCTCAGCGTGAAGTATGCTGGCCCCTGAAGCCTCAGCGTGGAGTGTGCTGGCCCCTGAAGCCTCAGCGTGAAGTATGCTGGCCCCTGAAGCCTCAGCGTGAGTGTGCTGGCCCCTGAAGCCTCAGCGTGAAGTATGTGGCCCCTGAAGCCTCAGCGTGGAGTGTGCTGGCCCCTGAAGCCTCAGCGTGGAGTGTGCTGGCCCCTGAAGCCTCAGTGTGAGTATGCTGGTCCCTGAAGCCTCAGCGTGAAGTATGCTGGCCCTGAAGCCTCAGTGCGTGGAGTGTGCTGGCCCCTGAAGCCTCAGCGTGAAGTATGATGACTCCTGAAGCCTCAGCGTGAAGAGTGCTGCCACCTGAAGCCTCAGCGTAGAGTGTGCTGGCCCCTGAAGCCTCAGCGTGGAGTGTGCTGGTCCCTAAAGCCTCAGCGTGAAGTATGCTGGCCCCTGAAGCCTCAGTGTGGAGTGTGCTGGCCCCTGAAGCCTCAGCGTGAAGTATGCTGGCCCCTGAAGCCTCAGCGTGAAGTATGCTGGCCCCTGAAGCCTCAGCGTGGAGTGTGCTGGCCCCTGAAGCCTCAGCGTGGAGTGTGCTGGCCCCTGAAGCCTCAGCGTGGAGTGTGCTGGCCCCTGAAGCCTCAGCGTGAAGTATGCTGGCCCTGAAGCCTCAGCGTGGAGTGTGCTGGCCCTGAAGCCTCAGCGTGAAGTATGCTGGCCCCTGAAGCCTCAGCGTGAAGTATGCTGGCCCTGAAGCCTCAGCGTGAGTATGCTGGCCCCTGAAGCCTCAGCGTGGAGTGTGCTGGCCCCTGAAGCCTCAGCGTGAAGTGTGCTGGCCCCTGAAGCCTCAGCGTGAAGTATGCTGGCCCCTGAAGCCTCAGCGTGAGTGTGCTGGCCCCTGAAGCTCAGCGTGGAGTGTGCTGGCCCCTGAAGCCTCAGCGTGAAGTGTGCTGGCCCCTGAAGCCTCAGCGTGAGAGTGTGCTGGCCCCTGAAGCCTCAGCGTGGAAGTGTGCTGGCCCCTGAAGCCTCAGCGTGAAGTATGCTGGCCCTGAAGCCTCAGCGTGGAGTGTGCTGGCCCTGAAGCCTCAGCGTGAAGTATGCTGGCCCCTGAAGCCTCAGCGTGGAGTGTGCTGGCCCCTGAAGCCTCAGCGTGAAGTGTGCTGCCCCTGAAGCCTCAGCGTGAAGTATGCTGGCCCCTGAAGCCTCAGCGTGAAGTGTGCTGGCCCCTGAAGCCTCAGCGTGAAGTATGCTGGCCCCTGAAGCCTCAGCGTGAAGTATGCTGGCCCCTGAAGCCTCAGCGTGGAGTATGCTGCCCCCTGAAGCCTCAGCGTGGAGGTGCTGGCCCCTGAAGCCTCAGCGTGAAGTGTGCTGCCCCCTGAAGCCTCAGCGTGAAGTATGCTGGCCCCTGAAGCCTCAGCGTGAAGTATGCTGGCCCCTGAAGCCTCA
>WNGS01118876.1:0-13832 GCA_020271785.1 Procambarus virginalis
GTCAACGACTGTCTCTCCGGGTTGATCCCAGATACAATTAAACCCTTTTTCTTTGGAGCATCCCTTTGTGCTCTTAGAAGAAGGATGGTGGAGTCAGACCCATTGCCATGGGTAACACACTTCGGCGCCTTGTTGCTAGGGCCAGTCAGAAAAATTAGCGTAGATGCTGCAACGATGCTTCGGCCCCATCAACAAGGTTTTGGTGTCCCCCAGGGCTGTGAAGCAGCAGCTTATGCAGCACGAGCCTATATCAAGGACCTCCCAGAAAATAAGGCATTAATTAAATTAGACTTTAAAAATGCCTTCAACCAGGTAAAAGGGATGTTGGTACTGGAAGCAGTTCGAACAACGTTCCTTCTCTACTCCCCTTCGTCTCAGCAGGGTATAGTAGGGAATCGACACTGTTGGTTGGGGAACATGAAGTTGTTTCTGGCAGAAGGTGTCCAGCAGGGAACCCACTGTGGGAGTATGTCTCCCAAGATCCTCCCACAGCTGACTTGAATGGCATTGCAGTGCACAGATCTTCGTGCACAAAGCCTATCTCCCTTAATCCTGGATAGTTTTCTGGCATGTTGGGTATCTCCAGAATGCCCACTTAACCAGGAACACTGTTAAAATACGTAGGCCGCCGTATGTCTAGGCAGGAAGTAGATACAGGGAGCTAAGTATACTTGCTACCAAAGGGTCAGTGAGTACATGGCTGGTGCCCGCTGAGACAGAGGGGAAGGCGCCAGCAGCGTCTGACCTCTGGGGTCAACCGGCGCGATGTTGAATAACAGCTATGACGTGTTCATGACGTCACTCCTGCTACTGCTCATCGAACGAGCTAATATGATTGGTTCCCGCTCATTTGCTGCAATGCTATTGGTCAAATTGTAACTTCTTTTGTGTTGTGTGCCACGAGATGCCCGAGATACCCTTGCAAACTCATTCACGTGAGAGAGACCATACGAAGAGGACGTGTTCTGTTCTACCGGCCAATAGACTGATCACCGTCTATCCCTCACCGTCAAGTTAACTCAGCGTCTTTGCGATATACCACACACTCGCCAGAATCACGAGTGGGAATATATTGTTTAGAAGCCTAAAGTGACAAATCTCCAGAGCGAAACAGACTGGTATCAGGTAACCCCTGGTGACAAAGATCGTCGTGAGTGACTTAGAGTGAACTAAGGCAGTGCCGCCGCCTAAGTAACCTGTGTGTGTGACCTTACCATAAGTGTACCTGCATGGTGTACCACAGCCGCAGCCGCCACTCATCCTGAGCGTGTACCTCAGTACCTCGAGCGCCCGCCGCTAGCTGTCGCCAGCCGCCGCCGCCCTCACTCCTACGTGACGTCACCACCGCCAGTGCCAGTGTGTGCGCGTGTGTCTGTCTGTTAAGCATACAGCACGCCCTACTCACGAAATCATCTCAAGATACTGCGAGTACCCTCCGTGTCTACGAGCGAAACCAGCTGTCAGGCCACCTATGAGTGCTTGAATAAATGTGCCTGACTGAGTGAGTGAGTGAGTAAGGAAAGGTACCTTATCTGTAAGTACAAGATCTTGTCATTGTTTTATTGTGTCTGTGTTGATCTGAGGGATCAACCACAGTTCTCACCTTCTTATACCTGTCGCAGGTTATAGGTGAATCGACGGTGAATGCATGTTTATCTGTGTGGTATCACTGCATTTCACTCGTCTGTGAATGTGAGCTTCACATACACCACACATTTAGTTATTGTGTGATTATTATTGTGTTTATTGCATATCATCATTACCGAGTATCCGGTTGGAACTCTTGTGATCCCTTTGCATACCGGCAGTTAGGTTGCCGTGTTAATGATTGGCTGTCAACTGTGTTAAGTTAGGTGTTTCTCCACGAGTGGATACGAGTCGATTAGCCAGACGTCAAGAGTCTCGCTAATGCAACCATAGCTTTGCTGACGCCAATCGAAAGTAAATCAAGCACCCTGTGTATTAGTGGTTAAGTTAGTAAATAAACTACTGTTAAGTTTTATGCGGTGTTTCCGTTGAACCACTTCTGAATACTGCCAATATTACTCCAGCCTTCAGCTCTAAGTGTCTTCAACACCGAGTTGCCTGTAAGTCACTAAACTATAAATTTGATGAGGACCCTAGGAGTCCCTTAAAGTGTTACATCATTGAGGAGATTCCAACGACCAACGTGGAGCAGGACCAGGTGAGGCTAGTCTGAGAAGAGACCCACAAGGACTCTAACTCGACCTTGCTCCCAGGCCCTGTACGGTTGCTCTCGTATTTTCTAATTTGCTAATTCCGACAGCTTCGTGAAGCGTCTGCCACATGTACATTGGCGACGTACGCATTGCAGTCGTGACAACAGAAAAAAAGAAAAACCCCCACACCCACTTGCCCCTTTTCTTTTTTGCATGGCTGTTAAAGAGGTCACAAGCAGGTTGACCAGCGAACTCAACATCTGGTTCCTGGACGATGGCACCCTGGCAGGGACACAGGAGTCCCTGCTAGAAGATCTACAGCTGGTGAAATCTATGGGAGAGGAGTTAGGACTCACCCTAAACCCATCAAGGTGTGAAATCATCTCATCTAGCCAACCAACCATAGATGCAGTGCGAACCATATTGCCAGGAGCCCAAGTGATCACTCCCACCGACAGTGTGCTGCTAGGGGCACCTCTGGGCTCGAGCGCCATTGAGGTAGTCCTCGAAGAAAAGCTGAACGACCTGAGGAGGATGAAGGGAAGATTAGGGGCTTTGGACGCCCACGATGCTTTGTACTTTCTCACAAGGTGCCTGACTTTGCCCAGACTTACCTATTTCCTCAGGTGTGCTCCCTTCTCGACAGCCCAAAATTAACAGAATATGACGCACTCTTAAGGTCAATAACCGTGAAAGTGTTAAACCTCTCCCTGCAAGATGACCAATGGGACTAAGCAACGCTCCCAGTTAGACTCGAGGGAATAGGTATTCGCAAGGCGACACAGTTAGCATTGCCGGCATTCTTATCCTCAACCAGTGCTACAGGTGAATTAGTTAAGGACATACTACCGGAATACCTAAGAGACTCCATTGGGATTCATGATCCCAAATTCGCGGAAGGAGCCGGTCAGTGGGACACTCTTGTCAACTCTCACCCTCGACCGACTTTTCCAAATGACTGCAAACAGTCCAAATGGGATAGTCCCATAGTGGAGAAACATCGCCACATCATTGCTGGATTCAGCTTCCAGGAAGCTGAATCCAGCGAGCACGTCTTCTAGCTGTGCAAGCGCCCCATGCCGGGGACTTCCTGTTGGCAGTCCCTAATTCCGCTCTGGGCATCCGCCTGGACCATCGGACCCTAAGTAATGGTGTTTCCCTGCGCCTTGCCGCCCCTATCTATACTGAGCACCGGTGTATCTGCGGCCATGCACGGGCAGACCAATACGGCAGCCATGGTCTTATCTGTCGTAAGACACAGGGAAAGATTGCCAGACATGAAGCAGTCAATGACATCATCAAGAGAAGTTTGGCTACAGCTGGGTGTCCAGCACAAAGAGAACCCCAGTTGTGCAGACCTGACAACAGCCAAAAACGCCCAGATGGAGTCACCCTACAGCCATGGAAGGGAAGATAAACAGGTCGTATGGGACTACACGTGTGCATCTACATTGGCTGATACCTATCTAACTTACAGCACAGCTGAGAGAGGCGGGGCGGCCACCTTCAGGGAGACCCAGAAAACCAACAAGTACAGGGACCTAGAACGTTGTTACAGGTTCGTGCCGATAGGCTCTGAGACTCTGGGCGCCTGGGGTAAATGTGCCCTTAAGTTCCTGAAGGAGATGGGTGAGGAACTCATTGGGAAAACTAGAGACCCAAGAGCAGCCAGTTTCATGTTCCAGCGCCTGAGTGTCGCTGTTCAGAGGGGAAATGCGTGCTGCATCTTGGGTAAGCACCCGACCCCTGAAGAGCTGGACGAGGTCCTCGAACACTGATTGGTATATTGTTATATAAGTGTGTATTTTCTGTAAACTGTAGCATTGGAATCAAATCAAATAAAAAAAAAAAAAAATAATAGGGGTGGTAGGAGAGGAAAAGATTAAAGTATTCAGTGAGAATCCACAAGGTCTTCACTGAACACTATTTATTTTCTTCTTCGAGGATGTGGGTCCCTTTAATTAAATCAGTGGTGATATATATGTCGTACCTAGTAGCCAGAACTCACTTTTTGGCCTACTATGCAAGGCCCGATTTGCCTAATAGGCCAAGTTTTCATGAATTAATTGTTTTTCGACTACCTAACCTACCTAACCTAACCTAACCTAACTTTTTCGGCTACCTAACCTAACCTAACCTATAAAGATAGGTTAGGTTAGGTTAGGTAGGGTTGGTTAGGTTCGGCCATATATCTACGTTAATTTTAACTCCAATAAAAAAAATTGACCTCATACATTATGAAATGGGTAGCTTTATCATTTCATAAGAAAAAAATTGGAGAAAATATATTAATTCAGGAAAACTTGGCTTATTAGGCAAATCGGGCCTTGCATAGTAGGCCAAAAAGTGAGTTCTGGCTACTAGGTACGACATATATATATATATATATATATATATATATATATATATATATATATATATATATATATATATATATATATATGCGAACAAGCCTGAATGGTCCCCAGGACTATATGCGAATGAAAACTCACACCCCAGAAGTGACTCGAACCCATACTCCCAGGAGCGACGCAACTGGTATGTACAAGACGCCTTAAACCACTTGACCATCACGACCGGACATAATGAGGTGATAGCCGAAGCTATTTGAACCACCTCACCGCCGGCACTCGGATGGTTATCTTGGGCATAGCATTTTACCAAATCACATCCTCACGTGTGCCCCAAAGAATGAGGTGATTTGGTAAAATGCTATGCCCAAGATAACCATCCGAGTGCCGGCGGTGAGGTGGTTCAAATAGCTTCGGCTATCACCTCATTATGTCCGGTCGTGATGGTCAAGTGGTTTAAGGCGTCTTGTACATACCAGTTGCGTCGCTCCTGGGAGTATGGGTTCGAGTCACTTCTGGGGTGTGAGTTTTCATTCATATATATATATATATATATATATATATATATATATATATATATATATATATATATATATATATGTGACGGTAAAGTAGTGGGGTATGGTGTTCGGCAGTCTTCCACTGGCAGATGTCAAAGCCGGGCCACATAATAAAGTAGAACAAAAAAAAAAACAAAAAAGAATGACTGCTTGTCTGATAATCTGTGGTAAGGTAAGGAAGAGACACGAAAAATAATAAACAATGACCTTTAATTATGCTAGAAAACAAATTTAAATAAAGACAATACCTTGGCTGAATAATGTGCAAGATAACAAGTGAAAAATAACTAAACATAAAAATGAATTACGTTAACGGGAGGATAAATGACATACAATAATGGTTAATATAAAAATAGTGCTGGGAATATATGAGCAAGCTAACAACCGCTATTTGATCACTCAAGGTGAGTCAACTAGATGTTATCAGCCAGAGCACAAGATATATTCTGATGGTGGTACTGCCAGTCGACCCCGACGTTGCCTTGGCGTGGAATGTGGTTGGTGCAGGGCTGGAGTGGCGTGTTCTCGAACGGCCAATGAGAATGCAGGAAGGCCGACAATTCAGTAGTTTGAGACTGGGACTGCAGCAGTAGAAGGGTCGGCGCGGAGACCAGGTGTGCAGGAGAGGGGGGAGGGGGAGTGCAGGTGCGCGTGGCTGTCTTGATATATACGTTTAAGCGACTGTAAAACTTATCTTTAATGTTGCTGGGAACGTGATGTATGTAGGGAAGAGCAGGCTAAATCTCTTGGAAGAGATTATCGTCACAACTCTCCCCCGAAGCCTGCGGTTCTGGTGTAGTCACGTTCTCGGGAGGCAGAGTGGTAGGTGGAGCTGCCTCTACCTCATGAACTCTGGAGAGGGCGTTTGCGATGATGTTATCAGGCCCCTTGATGTAACAAATTTTCAGATTGAAGCCTTGAAGATATAAAGCCCATCGCAGCAGACGTTGGTTATTGAATTGGCCTTGATGTAGGAAGCGTAGAGGATTGTGGTCCGAATAGATGGTAGTGGACCTAGCAACTTGCAGATATGGTGCAAAGTGTTGCAAGCTCAACCCGTGTTTAACATCTTTTGTCCCTCAGATATTTCTCACATTTTCGACAGATTATCACATAGGTACCCTGGTACTGTGGTCTGTCTCCGGGTCAATAGCACCTAATTTCTGCAATCCGACTCTAGGAGGACAAAGAGGGCCATTGTTCCTCTCGCACGGACTTTTATTGGCGAGTTGGGACCTCGCCAATAGTTCTCATCACCAGTTGACACTCGCACCCCTACTCGTCGGTCAGAATTGATGGTACTTACTTAAGGTAGGGAATTAGCTTTCTTTCTTTTGAGCACGAAGTTCGCTAATTCTGTAAGTACCATATTTAATTTCAGTAGGTAACTTGCTTATGTTCTATAGTGACTCGGCAAGGTATGACTACATTTTTATACTACCTAATTTACTTTGGAACCATTTAGTGTTTCACTTGTTTTTCGAAACTCAGTTTCAACTAATTAGTAGGATTTTCTTGCCTTTATCCTCCCACAGTGAGTACCGGGTACAAGATTTCCTGCGACCTTAATCATTTACCATCTTGAATTAACTTTAATTATTACAATTTCACAGGATAGGTATCAGTTGCCACGTTTCCTGTTTCTGACATTCACCATATCATCACAGTATATTCGTGTCTCATTTATTTGCTAATTTCATCATGTTTCGTATGCAAGCTTTTAAGACAGATCCAGAAGGTGAAATAGGGAACTTACGTCATGCTAAGAGGGTCGAATTGATAGCTCTTGCACATGAGTATCACTTGGAAGTTCCCGATGGAGCCAACAAGTATGCCATACATAATATAATTTTGGATCACCTTGCGGAAGAAGGTATTATAGACTCTGATACTCATGAACAATACACTATTTCAGATAAGCATGATTTGACGGCAATGAAACTCAAAATCGAGCTCGTAAAGCTCTAGAAGGAGCAACAGCAAGCCGCCCTACAACAACAGCAAGCCGCCATACAGCAACAACAGGAAGCAGCTGCAATCAGAGAGCGTGAAGCTGCCATCAGAAAGGAAGAACAAGAAAGAGAAATCCGCCTCTGTTACAGACCTGAGTCCATCGTCGGACCACGGAGCAGTGACGACAACGCCATCTGTGAGTCTGCTCCCGAAAACCCCGCACCATGGACAATGCCATCTAGGGACGACGGATGGTGCCGGCGAGTAATGCTAGATTCTCGTCCTGGTAGCTCGTGAGGTGGCTAGTGCTGACCTCTGGTGAGGTGGTGCTCAGAACATCAGCACCATCTATTGAGCTAGAGACTGTATGTTTGTGTAGCCAGTAAGTGACGTTTCCTAGTGCCCCCATGTAAAGTCGCCAGTACTGATGACGTGTTTATTTTCAGAGGCGACCTAAGACAGTGGTAAGGAGTGTTGAATCAGTCTACCCAAGGCAGCCATGGTCTCTCCACGAGTCTGCTGAAGAAGCTGTGAGCCACCCCCGGATGAACTCTATTGAGAGAGTTATAGCCTGCCTGAGGAGTGGCAGTGTCGGGAATCGCCTTATCCGGGGCTGGCTGGTGGAAGAGACTACCCACTGTGGTGCTTATTGAGGAGAGTGACCAGCGTGTCACACGAGGCTCCTGCCTAGGGCTAGGCCCCTAGTATCGGTCGTGAAGTGGCCTTAACAGCGAGGCTGATCGGTACCTGCCAGCTACGGGCTGGATCGTGGTTGAAGGCCATCACGACGAAGCACTCGGTGGGACGGAGATTTGGCTGGCCTGTGGCCAGGGTAGATTCGTCGCGATCATCGTCGGTCCATTGTGGGCCACGGATGAAGGAACCAGAGCTACTTAGAGTGAGCACCGCCGAGTGTCAAGTGTCTTCGGAAGAGGACAACGTTGTACATATTATTGTGTAGTAATACTTCCTGTGTGTGTCTTTATAAGTGTGGTGGTGGGAATATATATTTATTTAAGTTTATAAGTGTATTTGTGTACCCTCCCCGTGCTTTTAAATTGCATTACGGAACACACCCCTTGAAAGCCTCTACTAACTTCTGGCCGGATTAACAAAACTCTACTACCATCGGAGAAAGAACCCGGTTGCGTCCCAGTAGGGCCGTAACAGCCTCAAAGAGCGAGAGGCCGCACTGAGGAAAGAAGAGAGTGAAAGAGAGGCCCTACTCCTCAAAGGACAGCAAGAACGTGAGTTGGCCTTATTCAAAGAGCGACTAGAGATACAACGTGAACACTACAAACAGCAGGCAGAAACAGCTCTAGAATGTCATGGCCGAGAACTCACGTTGGACGCTACACACAAAGCCCAACTTCAACAAGCTGCAGCTAGTCTTCCTCCCAGTTTCAATGTCTCCCATGCAAGTAAGTTAATGCCCCCGTTCGTCGAAACGGAGGTTTATGTTTTTTTCACTGCTTTTGAGACCCTTGCTAATCAACTTAGTTGGCCTGACGACCAATGGGCTACCCTTCTCAGAGTACATGTAACAGGTAGAGCAGTAGTCACACTCGGCACTTTGGCTTCGGAAAACGACTACACCACCCTGAAACAAGCTGTGTTGGACGCCTACCTTCTCTCCACCGAAAGCTACCGACGAAAGTTCCGTGACTACGTAAAGGCAAGTACCACCACCTTCTTAGAATTTGCTAACACCAAACGGAGATATTTCATGAAATGGCTGGAGGCAGCACATGCCTATACTTTTCCAGAGCTTGTCAACCTCATACTGGTTGAAGTATTCTTGAGGCGTGAACCTCCTCCTGTCCGCCTATACTTAGCAGACAAGGAAGAGACCGATTTGGTGAAATGCGCAAAGTCCGCTGACACTTGCAGCCTCATCCACCGGCTGACACCAGAACAACCTACCAGTAAGAAGTCTTGGTACAGTTACGAGAAAGCGAGCCCAGATCAAGGTACCTCTCAACTGTACTGCAGGTATTGTCGAATATATGGACATACCATAGAAAAATGTGGTAAGTCCCAATCTAAAGGTAACACGGAACCTACTAAGCCCAAACCTACTCACCCTAAGTCCGGTAAGCCTGTAATGAATGTTGGTGTTCATGTTAATGATCTATCTCTCTTTAGCAAACATCTATATCCAGGAACTATCTCTACCCACGGTTCAGATTCTGAGGGACGTTTTGGACTTAAGATCTTAAGGGACACAGCGGCTCTTCAATCGATCGTCTTGAAATCAGCTGTGCCCAACGTCGCCTACACAGGAGAGACTGTATTCATCACTGACCTTACTGCTACTACTCCTTATCCTCTTGCCAGAGTCCACCTAGATTGTCCCTTCGTGACCGGTGAAGTCCAAGTCGCCGTCAGGGAAAAGCCTTTTCCCATGCCTGGAGTGCAACTTCTCCTAGGCAACGACTTGGCAGAAGACCTGCAACCGACCAACCTGATCGTCAAGGACATATCCGAGGTAAGCAACTCTGTGTTGGATAACCCGATTTTTAAGCATGTTCCAGCAAAGGTTCAAGAGTGATGAAGGTTCTCCTCCTGTTATGGTGACCACCCGTGCTCAAGCTGCACGACCACAGCCAGCTGACTCTACTGCTACCGCTGTCCCTCAAGACCCTTCGAAACTACCCCCTAATCTGACCGCTTTGGAGTTCCGTAAGTTACAGAGAGATCTTACCTTGACACCATTATTCTTTCAGGCTGAGACCCAATCCGACAGTGTTCCTGGGTTCTTCTTGGAGAACGAATTACTCTATCGCAGATATAGACCCAGTAAACTGAAGGACGAGGACGATTGGGCAAACGTTGAACAGCTAGTGATGCCTACCAGCCTGCGGCCCACGATTCTACACCTGGCCCACGGAGCTCTATCACACTATGGGTTTAACAAGACATACCATGGGATTCGTCAAGACTACTATTGGCCAGGTATGGTTAATGATGTAAAGCAGTATGTTCAACAATGCCACGTGTGTCAGAAAGCAGGTAAACCAAACGTTTCAATTCCCAGAGCACCACTGACACCCATCCAGGTGCCTGAGGAACCGTTCCACAGACTTATCATTGACTGTGTTGGTCCTTTGCCTCGGACCAGTTCCGGCAACGCTCTATCTTAACCATCCTGTGTCCTACCACTAGATTCCCGATAGCAGTTCCAGTGAAAAATATTACGGCTGCTACAGTGGTGAAGAACTTGCTGAAAATCTTCACCCAGTATGGATTTCCGAGGGAGATTCAGAGCGACTGTGGCACCAACTTCACCAGTGATCTCTTCAAACGGACTCTGGAGGAGTTCAACATCAAACAGGTACTGTCCAGCCCCTATCATCCTGCTTCACAGGGTTCTCTCGAGCGTAGTCATCAGACTATCAAGGCACTCTTAAAAAAGTTTTGTAATGAGACCTCAAAGGATTGGGATAGGCAACTTGATCTCATCATGTGTATTTTCAGAAGTCTTCCCAACGAGTCACTAGGAGTATCTCCTTATGAGATGCTCTACGGACGTAAGTGCCGTACACCTCTGAAGGCTTTCAAGGATTCTCTACGTGATGCCACCTTCAGTGAGCATCAGAATGTGCCCCAGTTTCTTCAAAACCTCCGACACATTCTAGAGAGGGTCCATTCCTTTGCCAGCAACAACCTACAGAAAGCCCAAGAGAAGATGAAGACTCGTTACGACCAGCACTGCCAAGTAAGGAAGTTTAAACCGGGAGACTTAGTCCTTGCCTATTTCCCTATCCCAGGTTCTCCATTACAAAACAGGTTTTCAGGACCCTACCGTGTTAAGGAGTGCCGGAACAACTTCAACTACGTTCTCGAGACCCCCGATAGGCGGCGGAAGACCCAGCTGTGCCACATCAATCTGCTGAAACTTTACCATGGTGTTCCTCCCACTGTGCTAACCACCTATTCCACCTTTACAGATCCATATAGCCACAGTGAGACCTTCCCTGCTTCTCCTTCCGAAAGCACTGACACTGAGACAGCACTTTCTAATTCGGAAATCCTTACTAACATCCATGATCACTTTCAGGACGATAATAGTGCTTCACTCATCAAACTCATCAGAGAACATCAGGAGTTGTTTAGAGATGATCCCCAAGAGTGTACTGTGACTCGGCACGACATCCAACTGCTACCTGACACCCGGCCGATTCGCCAACCATTTTACCGAATCAGCCCTAGCAAGACGGAAGTCATGCGTGCTGAGGTACAATACCTCTTGGACCATGGACTGGCTACCCCCTGTGAGTCCCCCTGGGTCTCACCATGTATCCTGGTACCCAAACCTCATGGTAAGATCAGGCTTTGTACGGATTATAGGAAACTTAACACGGTCACAATCAAGGATGCATACCCATTACCTAGGATAGACGACATCCTTGACGCCATTGGTAATGCCCACTACCTGTCCCAGGTGGACTTGCTCAAGGGCTATTACCAGGTGTGTTTAACGGAGCGAGCTAAGGAACTGTCTGCCTTCATCACCCCTTTCGGACTTTTCAGATATAACCGGCTTCCCTTTGGACTCTGCAATGCCCCGGCCACCTTTCAGAGAGCTGTCAACCGCGTCATCCAGGGCTTGGACAACACCTACGCCTATTTGGATGATATCGTTGTAGCATCCAACACCTGGAGCGAACACCTGCTCCAGCTGCAACGATTGTTCACCAAGCTCCTGAAAGCCGGCCTCACCTTCAATCTGGGCAAGTCCACTTTTGCCAAAGGTAAAGTGCGGTATCTGGGTCATGTTATAGGGAGTGGCAGCCTGGCTCCATTAAATATCCACACTCACGCCATCAGAGAGTATCCACAGCCTACTACCGGGAAGCAGCTCCTGCGCTTCCTTGGTCTTGCTTCTTATTACCGTAGGTTTGTGAGGAACTTTAGCACTGTTGCAACATCCTTAATCACCTTAACCAGTCCCAAGCAACGGTATAATTGGACCAGGGAGCAAATCATTGCTTTCGAACAACTCAAATTCCTCCTCTGTTCTAATCCTATTCTCGCCTCGCCAGATACCAAGAAGCCTTTCATCCTCCACGTCGACGCCAGTGGTACCGGCATCGGGAGTGTCTTAATGCAGCAACGAGGCGAGGAGGTTCTACCTGTCAGCTACTATAGCTACAAGTTGAAACCTCATCAGAAAAACTACAGCACTATAGAGAAGGAACTCCTCTCCATCGTCCTGAGCTTGCAACACTTTGCACCATATCTGCAAGGTGCTAGGTCCACTACCATCTACTCGGACCACAATCCTCTACGCTTCCTACATCAAGCCCAATTCAATAACCAACGTCTGCTGCGATGGGCTTTATATCTTCAAGGCTTCAATCTGAAAATTTGTTACATCAAGGGGCCTGATAACATCATCGCAGACGCCCTCTCCAGAGTTCATGAAGTAGACAGCTCTACCTACCACTCTACCTCCCGAGAACGTGACTACACCGGAACTGCAGGCTTCGGGGGAGAGTTGTGACGATAATCTCTTCCAAGAGATTTAGCCTGCTCTTCCCGATATACATCACGTTCCCAGCAACATTAAAGATACGTTTTACAGAAGCTTAAACGTTTATATCAAGACAGCCACACGCACCTGCACTCCCCCTCCCCCCCTCTCCTGCACACCTGGTCTCCGCGCCGACCCTTCTACTGCTGCAGTCCCAGTCTCAAACTACTGAATTGTCGGCCTTTCTGCATTCTCATTGGCCGTTCGAGAACACGCCACTCCAGCCCTGCACCAACCACGTTCCACGCCAAGGCAACGTCGGGGTCGACTGGCAGTACCACCATCAGAATATATTTTGTGCTCTGGCTGATAACATCTAGTTGACTCACCTTGAGTGATCAAATAGCGGTTGTTAGCTTGCTCATATATTCCCAGCACTATTTTTATATTAACCATTATTGTATGTCATTTATCCTCCCGTTAACGTAATTCATTTTTATGTTTAGGTATTTTTCACTTGTTATCTTGCACATTATTCAGCCAAGGTATTGTCTTTATTTAAATTTGTTTTCTAGCATAATTAAAGGTCATTGTTTATTATTTTTCGTGTCTCTTCCCTTACCTTACCACAGATTATCAGACAAGCAGTCATTCTTTTTTGTTTTACTTTATTACGTGGCCCGGCTTTGACATCTGCCAGTGGAAGACTGCCGAACACCATACCCACTACTTTACCGTCACATATATATATATATATATATATAATATATAATATATATATATATAATATATATATATATATATATATAGTTATTAAATATGACCGAAGAAGTAAGATTAATAATTCTAACACGATTTTTCTCGATTTTCCTTATGTTTCTTTTTACTGGTGATGGTTAATGAAAAATCAATTCTCCAAAATTCATTTTATTTCTAGTCTGATGCGACACTTGAGCGCGTTTCGTAAAACTTATTACATTTTCAAAGACTTTAGTTTATCCACACACAACTCATGACTGAACTTATGACTGAAACAACATTGGCTCTTATACCTGCATTTGGGTGGGTGATGTTTATACAATACGGTAACAGAATATGGGGTAGCAGAACAATGGGTATAGATAGAAGTTGGGAAAGATAGAACTGCAGAAGGCCTATTGGCCCATATTTCTTGATGTTTCTATATTGGAGCGGAGTCTTGAAGTGGGTAGATATAGTTGTGCGTTAATGGCTGTTCATTGGTGTTGACTACTTGATGTCCCTGGAAACACAAACCGAAACCGTCTCTATTTTCCGCTTGTTACATCTTGTG